>JAANYP010002114.1:15393-29613 GCA_020465985.1 Centrapalus pauciflorus | reverse complement strand
TTCAGGAGGGTCAATTACTTACTCTGTTTCATTAATAAATTATGATCATATCATATTATCAAATTACTAAATCTGAGGAGTTACTTGTAAGAAGGAGGAACCAGAATTGACCATAAGACGAGTGTAGGAGTCAAATTAAAGTCAAAATGGATCTTTTGAGAGGGTTATTGAAGTAGGTGTTGGTGACATCATTGCTGCTGGTTGCCACAATGAACAGGCCTTTGCTTAATATTTTGTTCACTGCTTCCTCTCCGGCCATTGACCTGACATTCTCTAGGTAATCTTTAAACAACTTTGTTTGTTCCTGAAGTGATATCACTGACTATGAACAAATAAGTTATATATATATATATATATATATATATATATATATATATATATATATATATGTAGGTATATGAATCGACCTGTTGATTCAGTTGTGTCCAATATTATGAATAGTTGTATATATATGTATACATACCGCAAGCTCAGATGTAAGGGAATCATATTCACCACCTCCTGATGCAATGTTTACTCCTGTCCTTAAATCATCAATCCCAGGCTCTAGTCCAGATAAGGTGGCAATAGCTCTTTATTTCCTAGTTGGTCAATTGCAAATTATTAGAATTGCATCAACGAACAAACTTTTTTAATAAAAACTCAGATTTGGTTTTTCCAAGTCTTTTTGAAAAAAAAAAAACCAGAAACGCTAGCACGGTTTGTATTTTTCTTGTTTTGTCTAGTGCTAAGAATATCAATAATTTGTATCAAATTAGAGAGAGGCTAATGCATATGAGTGTTACTTGCATAAACATATACAAGTTTCCATTTGTGCACACACACCCAAAAGAAGCATGTATCGTTGTATAAGCATTGATCTCATACATATATTAAAAAGATGAAGGATTCAATTGGATAAAATTAAAAGAAAGAGATATACCAATTAAATCAGAAGGAACATTGTCGTTAGAAAACCTGCCAGTGGGTTGGCCTCCATAGAAGTCTTTGCCATAAGGAGGGTAATTCACATTATTAAATCTCATGTATCTGATTATTATCAAAATCAAGCTACATATATCTGGAATCATATATTGATGTTTGTAAGAAAATTAAAACCCCTATGTGCAAATTGAAAATGGATCTTGAATCAAACACAAGGATTATATCGGCTTAACTCTATAAATTGAATATGTAACAACAAACAAATCAAAAAACCCAGGTTTCGAATGTATCACAAACTGGAGGCTTGGAAGAAGCTGCTCATACTTGAAATTAACTCAAGTATCACATATGTCCATAGCTCAACTAATAAAAAGTACAACAAAGCTAGATTGTAAAGTTTACTTAATCATATGTATATAACTAGAAGTGATTTAATAAAATTGTGCAGAGGCTTCATAGATGTGTCTTCGGTTATAATTTCTAATGAACGAGTTCACAACAAACATCAATGAACACAAATAAGAAGAATATAAAGAAAAACCATAGAAAATCGAATCATAAACAACAAGAAATCAAACCTGATATAAATATTGCAAACTTCAGGCTAGCATCGTAGTTGATTTTGTGCAGCAGGAGCGGAGGTGGGGGCGGAGTGAAACCGAGTGAGGGCGTCGACAAGGTTAAATCGATCAGCGGCGATGTTGGAGGCCAATCGCAGCCAGAGCGGCGGAATGAAGGCGGCAGTGGCGATGGAAATGTCCCGTATGCGACTTTGAGTAGACAGTCACAAAGAGAGGGAAAGAAGAACGCACTTGGGGTTTTAATTTCTATATCTGATATAAATAACTTTTTATTTTTTAATTTTCAGCTACACTAAAATTTAGTCAGAATATGCTTATGAACTTTTAGTGGCTAAACTTACTTAAGTCTGTAAAAGTTTCAGTCACTAAGTGGCATATATGTTGTAGTGTATGTGTTAACGAGATCATATTTCAAAAAGAAAACACTAAGATAACATAAATCAACTATATGAAATGATGTTATGGATTAACAATTTTCTCCGATAACAACGTAAATCTTTAAAAATAAGATTTTCCATAATAAAAATATTTTCAACCTATATTAATAAATTCCAACCCGCACAACAATAATTAATTACCCAATCCCCTTCATTCCTTTTTTTGATCGACCTGTACACCTTACCATGGTGTTGATCTGTATCGGAATCACAATCAAGCAAAAGTATCACTACAAGATTTGAGGGCAATAGAGACAACAAAAGTCATCAATAATACCCTAATATGTCACCCTTAAAAGGTCGCCTCCAATACTTCGTCACTAATTTTCTGTTGTTGTACCTATGGGTCACCCCTATTATGTTGCCTCTAATGCCTTAATTGTTTTTAAAAACAAATTCTGATTTTCTCTCAAAAACAATTTTTTTTTTTAAATTACAAAACCTGCTATAAAAATAGGATTCAACAATATCATAAACATAAAGCATTCCATATATAGAACTAGAAAATATTAACTCATGTACAGATACAAACTAAGTATTCAGACGAATAATTTTACACAAAACAAGGAAATTAAATATGCTAGTCGTCACCGTTGTCCCTGTGGTCCCCCTCATTCGTCTCATTATTGTCACTGGTTGTTGCTTGGGTCAAGATTGATCTAAGCATGTTTTCTGGTCTAGCTATAGACTCCGGATTACTAAGATGCGCATCAAGAAGATTTGTATGCTACACAAATGAATAAGTACAATCACGAATCAAAATGATACAAACAAGGAAATACCAAAGTATATCGACTTAAATCAAAATTGAAAACCACTAAAATGATATAAACTAACATTTAGCAAAATGTGTGTGTGTGTGTATATATAGACTTAATGATAACCAAATAACTATAAAACTAGAAAAATGATCGTATTAAGATATATAAACAACTACAAAATTATCAATCATCAAGCTACCAAACTATCAACGTATATAAACTATATGAGTACAAAACTATCAAGAAATCGACATAAATCAAACTATGAATTTTCAAACTGTTGAACCATCAACATATATAAACCAAAGTATGATACGTGTCAAACTATCAAAGTATCAACATATATAAATCAAGCTTCAAAGTTATTAACTATTAACCTACCAAATTATCAATATATATAAACTAAACTAGAAAACTATGAATTATCAAACTATCGAACCATCAACATATATAAACCAAAGTATGAAACGTTTCAAACTATCAACATACATAAACCAAACTACAGAATTATCAATTACCAAACTACAAAATTATCAAAGTATATAAAACAAATTACAAAACTACGAATTATCAAACTATCGAACCATCAGCATATATAAACGAAAGTATGAAACGTTTCAAACTATCAACATATATAAACCAAGCTACAAAATCGCGTGTGTTTCGAACTATCAACATATATAAACCAAGCTACCTTCCTAGCATGCAATCATCGGTCTATGAGAATTTGAATTCAACTTAATCAACTAATTCTGCAAAATGAATACAAGATATTTACATCTGTTTGTTGTGGTGACCGTAACTGCCCCTCAATATAACTACTATTAGTTATACCTAGTGCCTACTCTATCATTCTAATTGTAGTCATTGTAATTCTTTAAGATTTACTATCTAGTGTATTAGGTAAGAATTGAAAATTTTTCGGGGAAATCCCGACCATGTCATGTATAAAGATTATGTATCAAGCACTTTTAATGGAGAAATTAAGTTTTAACTATAACTCTGTGCATGAGGATATGTAGTATGACTATCTGGCTTAGTAAATTTCAAACCCATAGACTTATCCTCTTACACCATTAGATGTCACTTATGCTATAGAGGTTGCTGAAGGTAAGACACTGAAAACAAATAACATAATTCGAGGATACTCATTAAAACTAGTAGGAAAACTATTTGAAATAGACTTGATGCCCGTCAAACTGGGGAGTTTTGATGTGGTCATAAGCATGGATTGGCTATCAAAAAACCATGCAGAAATAGTGTGTGACAGGAAGACGGTGCGTATACCCTAGGCCAATAAGAAGGTCCTTACCGTCCAAGGCGAAACAAGAAATACCAAAGTAAGCATCATCTCCAGCATTAGGACCCTGAAGTTTCTATGAAAGGGTTGTCAGGAAACCCTAGTCCACATGACGGAAAAGGAGCCGAAGGAGAAGCGGCTCGAAGATATTCCTAATGTCTATGATTACCTCAAAGTTTTTCCAGAAGACTTACCTGGATACCCACCATCGAGGCAAGTCGAATTCCAAATCGACCTAGTGCTAGGTGCTACACCAGTGGTTCAAGCGCCATACCGATTAGCCCCATCAGAAATGCAGGAATTGTTCAACCAGCTGCAGGAGCTCTTAGATAAAGAGTTTATCAAACCGAGTTCCTCACCTGGGGAGATCTAGTTTTGTTCGTAAAGAAGAAGGATTGAACCTTTATAATGTGCATTTGTTAGGCACAAAAAGGCCTCAATCAGACCTGTTGTATATCATAGGGGGGAGATTATAAATCAAACCTGATTGATACACTTAAGGGTATAATTTAAGGTCCTTTAATGCCTTATTGAAGCCTGATAAGTGATTTGCAATATAATCCTAAAGCTGTTTACCCTGTTGCATTAGTTATAACTTGGAAGATTGCCTAAGCTGTCCAAAACTGTTGGACAGGTTTGGCATAAACGCTATGCTGTTCATGTCTGTTGAACAACTTAAACCAAAGTGAAGTGTTCTGTTCTTTGTGAACAGGTTATACACATTATGGAATTCATTTCCATGTCATCATGTAATGTGTTGGACGTGAAGATCAGTTTACAAGTCGAAGACAAAGTGGAAAATCAAAAGCTTACACTGCTTAAGCTGTTCTGGTACATGAAGACAAAGTGGATATATGAAATGGGTGACAAACCATTTCTTATATTAAAATGGCTATACAAGAAAAGGAAAGGATTAACTTGACATTCCTCTTTAAGGTAAAGCAACCTGTAATAGAGACAAAATAGAAAAGACAAAAATTCTGCTACATAGGGAAAAATTTTGTTTTGTCAGAATGTGTAGAAAAGCAGTCTTTTCTATTTGTAAAGGCACTCCACTATCTCTGCATCCAACGAGGAAGTTTCACTGGGATTCAAAGAGTGAGTATAAAAGGAAGCTTCTAAGGAATGTGAGACAACTAAGAAAATGATATCAACAACGTGCAAAAGAATTGTGTTTTCATGCATGCAAAGTCTGCTCAGAAAAGAATAGTTGAGTGTGTCCAAGCTGTTTGTCTGTCTTGTAAAACAGTGAGTGCATCTTAGTGAGTGAATTCATTATATCTAGTCTGAGTGAGTCTTAGATTAGTTGTTCATCTGTTGTTTCTGTCATCTCAGTTAGAACCATTCTGCAGTTCAAACCTGTTTGTAATTAACACTGTTAATATATACATACAAACATTGAGAAAGTGTGTTGAAATTTTAAATAGCTGTATTCACCCCCCTCTACAGCTTACAACAACATACTTGGGAAACCTTTTGGGACCTACAACTGGTATTAGAGCAGCTTAGAGTGTGTGTTAACTCTAGATCTCATACATCTACCTATTTCCCACCATGGACAATAGTGCTGCCAACTCCTCTTCCTACTATGACAATGGGTCAATGGCAAAACCTCCAAAGTTCAATCATCAGAACTTTTCTGGCTGGAAGTGCAGAATGATGCTCTATCTAGAGAATCTGGATGTACAACTACCAGAAATAGTGATGGAAGGTCCCTATGTGCCAATTTCTGTCACTACTATAACTCCTGCTGCTGAAGGAGCTGTTCCTGAAGTCAGAATTATTGAGAAGGCAAAAGCTCAATGGTCTGATGAAGACAAACGTCTGGTTACCCTTGATGCTAAAGCCATGAACAACCTTGTAATCTCTCAACCTGATGATGTGTTCAAACAGGTTGAGAAGATGAAGACTGCAACAGAGATGTGAGATACTTTGTGTACCATCTATGATGGTCCCAATATCACATTGGATAACAGGATCAATAATCCTGTTAGACAATATGAACTGTTATTTGCAATGCCAAAGGAGTCACTGAAACCTACACTAGGTTCACTGGCCTTATTAAATGATCTCAAAGCTGTTGGGATCACTAAAGACAGTTTAACTCTAGTGAACAAATTCTTGGACACTCTTCCTGAGGAATGGAATTACTTCTCTACTATCCTCAGAAACTCAGGTACCATCAGAGGCATGGATCTTGTAAATCTTTATGGATCTTTGCTAAATGATGAACAATCTAGGCAACAGAAGAGAAATGCCTTGGAAATGTCCAAAAGAGGTGCAACCTTAGTGGCCAACATGAGACAACCTGTTAATCAGGTGTGTGATGTGTTCACACAACTTGATCAACAGTTTGATGATGAAATGGAGGTAATGTCTGAAGAAGAGGAAGACTGTGAAGACCTTACTGAGTTTGATGATGAGTAAATGATTGCTATGCTTCTCAAAAAATTCAATAAGAAGAGGTTTGGAGGTCAGATGCTGCAAAAGAAATTAGGTGTCATAAAAAAGAAGGCATTTGACAAAACTAAGGCTGAGTGCTTTAAATGTGGCAAAACTGGCCATATAGCTACTGACTTGTGTCTAAAGCTGTTGGTTCATCCTCTAAACAATACAAGACAAACAAAGACGATGGCTACAGGATTAAGTACCTTATGGCCATGGCTAAGCTGAAGAAGTTGGAAGAATCTGTGGCTTCTAACAAGCAGATGGGATTTATGGCTGAAACCTGTGACTGGGAGGAGTCTGATTCATCACCTGATGAAGAAGACAACAACTGTCTGATGACCAATACTGATGCCCCCTCAACAAGTAACTTCAAACAGGACCTAGCTGAAGCTGAAGCTCTCAGTACTTTAGAGAACTGGAGTTCCACCATGATATATAAAGTACAAAACTTCAAGGATTACAACTCTGAAGAAAAAGTTAAAATGTTTGATTATTTACTTGTAGATTTAAAAGCTGCCATTCAGAAGCATGATGCTTTGAAGTCTGAAATCTCTAAGCTAAAAGCTGATCTTGAAACAAAAACTAATGAACTGAACAATTTTCATGAGTTGAAAACTGAAACTTGATGAAGTAAAACACATCAACGTCATTTTATTAGACGAAAAGAGAGAAACAGACTCAAAGCAAGCTAAGCTTCACAAGATTGTTGACTCTTGGCGCCATTCACATAAAAGAGTCAGCCAATGTATCAATCAGTGGATTACTGCTCAAATCCAAGCCTATCCTTGAGGAGATATTGATACAACAGCTTCCATTGTTGATATCAAAAATCTGGAAACAGACTTATCCTCTCTTGGTGTGCTTCCAAATACTTTTTTCCAAAAAGTAAATGGAAAGCTAGTCTCAACAAACAGGTTTGTCAGGCCTCAAAACACTGATAGTTTATATGAAAAAGCTACAAAGACTGATGATGGAATGTGTTCTCCATCAAACCAGCCTGCTAAGTGCTTAGCTAGTTCACATAAACAAAAGAATGGAAAACAAGTTAAATCTGCAGTTTTGGCCATTAAACCTGTCAACCAGACAAGTTCTTCAGCTAAAGCTGATGGCAAGAAACCTGTTAACCCATTTAATGCTGAACATTTTGAGAAAAAAGTTTTCAAAAGGAAAGCAGCCTGCATCCAACAGGGGTAAGTCTCATGTTGGAAGCAAATTTGCTGTGATTTCAAATAAGTTTTTAAATCACAGTGGAAAGCTGGTTATCAATGTAAGAAAATCTTTTGTTAAAACCATAAGTGATGATCATGTTGATAGGCACCAGTCATCACAACTTAGCAAAGGCAAAGGCAAAGCCACTGCTCAACCTGAGAAAACTGGGAATAAGTTTTCCAAACCTGTGGAAGGACAAAATACAATCAAATTACCTGTGTTTGATCTCTGTGGAAGGCAAAGCTATTGCTGTTGTACCTTCCACCTAAGCTGTTGGTTTTTCTAAAACAAGTGAAACTTTTTGAAAACATCTTCAGAAACCCAAAGGAGAGGCTGCCAGAGAAATCATCGGGTTTATTAAGAAGTTGGAAGTTCTGAACTCTACCCAAGTCAAGAAGCTTAGAAGTGATCATGATACTGAATTAAAAAACAGTACTCTTGAAGACTTCTGTGAAGAAAGATTGATCTCCCAAAATTTTTTAGCTGTGAGAACTCCACAACAAAACGGAGTTGCTGAAATAAGGAACAGAACTCTCATAGAAGCTGCTAGAACTATGTTGTGTGCATCAGGTTTGCCTTCATCATTTTGGGCTGAAGCTGTCAACACTGCATGATTCACTCAAAACAGATCCTTAGTGGTGAAAAGGTTCAACAAGACTTCTTATGAATTAATCTAAGAGAGAAAGCCAAATATAAGCTATTTCTACGTGTTTGGATGCCCTTGTTTCATTCTGAATCAAAGGGATCAGCTGGCCAAGTTTGAACCCAAAGCTGATGAAGGAGTGTTTGTTGTATAATCAGCAATTTCTGAAGCTTACAGAGTATACAACCACAAAAAAAAAGGTGTTTGATGAATCTATCAATGTCACCTTTGAGGAGTCCATAAATCCTTCTACCTAAGCTGTTCCTGAATCAGTTTCATGAGATTTCAGCTTTGATAGTCTTATGCATTCCAATGTTGAAGTGGACTCAAAAGCTTCCACATCATCCAGAGTGGAACCTGTTAACCACAATGGACACGATGATGATTATGTTGATACACCCTGTGTGAATAAGTTCACTAATATAGTCAATGTATCATGTCCAGAACCAATGAATGCTGATTTTCTTGAATCCTCTGCTGATGTGTTCAACAATAATGATTTAGTCTTAATGGGTGAACAGACTCAAGATATCAGTTTGTCTGAAAATCCTGAGAGCTATTCTGCAAGACCTGGTGAGAATGAAATTGATACAGGAGAATCTTCATTGAAACATGATCCTAAGTGGATTAGGTGTCACCCCAATGATCAAATAGTTTGTGACATCAACAAAGGTGTACAAACAAGGTGGGACAGTCTAGGTAACCTTTGTATGTTTTCTAGTTTTGTGTCCCTAATGGACCCAAAAAAAATAGATGATGCATTGAAAGATGCCAATTGGATCACTGCCATGCAAGAAGAACTCAATCAGTTTGAGAGAAACAGAGTATGGAAGATGGTCCCTGTACCTAAAGGTAAAACAATAATTGGCACCAAATGGGTTTTCAGAAATAAGATTAATGAGCAAGGTCATGTCATAAGAAACAAGGCAAGACTAGTTGCTCAAGGGTATAGGCAAGAAGAAGGCATAGATTATGATAAAACATTTACTCCTGTGGCCAGGTTAAAAGCAATTCGTTTGTTTCTGTCCTATGGTGCCCACAAGAGTATGAAGGTATTTCAAATGGATGTTAAGAGTGCATTTTTGAATGGTAAGCTGCAAGAAGAGGTATATGTCAAGCAGCCTCCAGGTTTTGAAAATGAACAACATCTAGGTTTTGCCTATAAGTTGAACAAAGCTCTCTGAGGTCTGAAACAAGCCCCTAGAGCCTAGTATGACACTATTACTGATTTCCTTATGAGCAATGGATATTCCAGAGGTAAAGTGGATACTACATTGTTCATAAAGAAAGTGAAAACTGATATTATACTTGTTCAAATTTATGTGGATGACATAATTTTTGGTTCTACTAATGAGCAGTTATGCAAGAATTTTTCACTACTCATGAAATCTAAGTATAAAATGAGGATGATGGGTGGCCTTACTTTCTTTCTAGGATGAAACTCCCCGTTCTAATAACGTGACACTTTTACTATAATTCTGCAACATAAACCTCAAAACTCAATATAACAAAAGCTATCTAAGTCCAAACCTCAAATTCATTGCATAAATAAGCTAAACCATAACATCCAGAGTACGCTAAAATTAATAATCTAGTTATTACAACCAAATTGAAAGTCTAGGGATCTACCCATCCCAATTACAATTTTAGCAATAATAACAAAAAGTGCGGAAGTCAATCTGATACCACGAGCTCTCAAACCCTTGACCCTGAAGCTGGTGCTTTCCCCTTATCAGCTAAACCTGAAACATTGCCCCCACAACCGGTGTAAGCCATCGCCTAGCGAGTAACAGATTTAATAGCACAAATAAACAAGAATAACATGAATGATACAAGTATCGACACAAAATCAACATGTGTAGCACCCGGCCTTCCAAGCAGTGCGTCCACGAATACGTAATCTGTGTAGCATCCGGCCTTCCCAGCAATGCATACACAGTAACACAGCTTGCGGCACTCCCGACTTACAGCGTATAAAATAACAGGCAGCCACACAGGCATGCAATCATCACATAGATACACAATATGCATACTGAGGAATAAGGGTTATCATGTAACAATTCATGGTGATGAAAAAGAATGGCAGATAACAAAGGCAATATAGCAGCGAAATGGATAAGCACGGTAAATGAAATGAAATAGATAACTAGCACAAACATATTATAAATGATCATTTATGAAATTAAATCAATTACTCACAGTGCTCGCAAATCCGTACTCGCCAACCGACAACTTTATATCAACTGAAAGTACTACCGAGAGCCACACTTCCCAAGCAAATCACTAGAGTCCTGATATAAAAGTACATTGTCTATTTATCAATATCTCTAACTTTATAAATTTTTATGTCCTCCATCTATGTAATTTATTAGAGTTCTGTAACTGATTCAAAAATAATGACTTGTTTGTTAAATGTTACACTTTTATTGATAATTATTTATTCTCAATTGTGGTTATTATATTTAGTTAATTTCCCTTATAAAGAACGAGTTACTAATTATTCTATAAGAGTCCTAATATAAGATTCCATCCAATAGATTCAAATCAAAATCCACTAGTCTCAATTATTAAGTTTCGACTCACTAAATAGTATAATAATCATTCTATTTCATTATCAAGTCCTTGATTTATTAAATATTTACGTGTTACAAGTTTATATAATCAAAAGATATTAATTTATAAGTACACATATGTAAGTACTTATATGTAATTTGGATAAATACTAAATTCATTCCAACTTAAATTTGATGTAGCCCACTCATGTTAATTAAATATCCAAATTAACTACATAATTGAACCCAATTAAATATTTAGAAGAAATATTAAAACACCAAAACAATCCTTTGAACTATAATCTCTAAAATTTTAGTCCAACTTAAATACCCAAAACTAAAAGATAATAGTAGCCCAACAAAATAATAAAACCCAAAACCCAACTAAATCCTTATTATATTTCAGCCCATAATCCATTATTATTTTAGAAGCCCAAAGGATTAAAAGAAAAGTGCAGCCCAAAACCCCTTAACCTAATTATAATAAATAAATAAAATGAAATAAAAAAACAATTATGGGTTTCTTTCTCCTTCATCGGCGCAGACAACCAAAAAAACAAAGAAAAAGATGCCAAAAGAATAGGGGCGCCGGCAGGGAAAGAGACCGCCGGCCACGGCTCCGGCACTGGTCCGACCACCACCAAGAACCACTATACACTCTCCCCTCTCCCTCTCGGTGCAAACGTGTAACATCCGGCACTATACCAGGTTAGCAACAATGACCTAATCTGTATTTAATAGCCAATTATAATCTAATCAGTGGTCATTAGAAATTAATCAAGTGATTAACAATGGTTATTAGAAAATTTAACTCAATTAGAATCAAATTCATCGGTGCGATGAATCGGGAAATTAATTAATCCGATCGATTTACGATATGATGGATTAATTCAACTAAGTACATAATTAAATTATGATTGGTGACACTAATCAAACACTAATACAATTACTTAACATTAATTATGTGTGACAACCTAGCTTTTACTTGAACTTAATTATCTGATTTTGAGCCAATAATGTGATTTTATTACATTATTTGAATTGTAATTTAATTAAGTTATGAAATATTTAATTAAATTATATTGTTATAAATTAGTAAAGATGATTAAATTAAAAGAGATATAAAATACAAAAGTGGAAGTTGGTTAATTTCACATAATGATAAAGTGAAGTATATAAACCCAATTATTAGTCATTTAACACCATTTAAGATAAATTACTCTCTCTGTCTCTCTCTTCTTTCTCTCTCTACATACGGTTTTCTCAAGATTTCATCAAAATCGAATATATATACTAAATTCGAGACCCTTGACTAAATTCGAGCCAAATTCGAATTTAATGTTCAAACTCCAACCTTCATTCGAATTTAATAAATTCGAATCATATATTTCGAATTTAATGGACAATTTCGAACATATATTCGAATTTAACTACAAAAATTGAGTTTGTTCCATGCATTTCGAGTTTGTTCTTGACATCTCGAATTTGTTCATATTTTATAGCTTTAAATCATACACTTCTACAGCTAAAATCACGAATATGTTAAGTATTAAGCCTAAGTTCGATTATTATACTTATTCTAGTTAACTCTCAAGCTAAGTTAACTTTAATCACACGTAATAGTCAAATTCGAATTTATTCTTAAAACCGAAATTATAAAAGCTAAATATGTCGATTCTTACCTCAAATTCGTACGAAATCGAACATGTAATAGCAGATTCTTGTAGTACTCTCCGAGATCTTTCCGTTGAGGTATAGAACTCGATAATCGGCCGGTCGGCTTGGGAGATAAATTAGAGAGAAGTAGAGAGAGAGTAGAGAGAGAGTAGAGAGAGTAAAAGTGATTAAATGAATCATATATCTCGTTTATATACTTCATCTAGTTATATTTGCTACTTAACCCACTATTACTTTTCTATCTTATATCTCTCTTATTTAATTATCTTTAATAATTTATTAAATCATAATTTAAATATGTAGGTCCCGAGAGGTTCCCAAAGTATATAGTTATAAGCTGTAGAGGGGGGGTGAATACAGCAATTTAAAAACTACACACTCTTTTCTCAATGTTTGTATGTATTATCAACAATTTGTTAATTACAAACAAGCTTGAATGCGGAATAGTTCAAGCTGAGATGACAGATACAACAGTATGCTTACTAGTCTAAGACAGACTCGAACTAGGATACAATGAATACACTCACTAAGAAGCACTCACTGTGTTTACAAGACTTAAGGAACAGCTTAGGTAAAACAGCTTAGACACACAGATGCTGGTTTACAGAAGACTTGCATTCATGAAGATCACACTTGCACGTTCACTCTTGGTTTAAGCACTTAGCTTTCTTCACTACTTTTTCTGACCTTAGAAGCTTCCTTTTATACTCACTTAGAGAATCTCAGAGAAACATCTTCATTGGACAGAATGAAAAGGAAAAGTCTTGTTGAAAAGACAACATAACCTTTTCTGCACTTTTCTGAAAAGCAGACTTGTCTTCACATGTGCAGAACTTTTGTCTTTTTACTTTGTCTACTGTTGCATTGCCTTTAACTAATTTAGGAATGTCAACTTTGCGTCTTTCTTCCCTGTAAAGGCCTATTTTGATATAAGAAAAAGGTCTGTCACCCTTTTTCAAATATCCTTTTGTCTTCATGTTACAGAACAGCGTGGGCAGGCTGAGCAGTTCTGTTTTCCACTTTGTCTTCGACTTTGTAAACTGATCTTGTAGTCAAAAACAATACATGATGACTTGGAAACAAATTCCATAAAGTGTTTAGCCTGTTCACAAAGAACAGGTTCTGTTCACAAAGAACAGAACACTTTAAAAATGCCCAAGCTGCTCAACAGTGTAGAGCAGCGTAGACAGTTTATGTCCAGCCTGTTCAGCAGACAGAGCAGCTTGGACAAACTGTCTTAGTTGCAACACATGCAACATATAGAACAGCTTTAGACTGATATTGCAAATCATTTTCAGGTTTCAATAAGGCATATAACAGGCCTTAAATTCATCCTTCAAATGCATCAACAGGTTTGATTATAAAATCTCCCCCTCAGATGTAGAACAGGTTTGACTGAGGCCTTTTTGTGCCTAACAATCTCCCCCTATTTGCAATAACCAGTTCAAGCTGGTCTTATCAAAAATCACTATATATATTTTTACAGTACATTTGCTGAAATAAAATTACAACATTACAGTAAAGTAAAAGATCAGTTTATATATACACTGATTCTTGACTATACTAGAACAACACATGTTCTTACAAGAGTACAACTAATGTACTAATGTATTTTACACCTAATGTAAAAGCAAAAATTACAACTTATGTAATAATGTACAACTAATGTACAGGATGTACAACTAATG
>JAANYP010002114.1:0-13101 GCA_020465985.1 Centrapalus pauciflorus | reverse complement strand
TGGAGAAGATGATGATGAGGCTAGTGTTTGAGGATGAGATGGAGAGGGAAGAGAAACTTTTGAAAGAAGCTCCATAGCCTGGGCAAAAGTTAGATGGCCCAGCTTGGAGGGGTCAAAGATTCCTTCAGCAGCGGCTGTAGCTGCATCACCAGGAGAGGGGGTTGATGTTGAGGGCCTTTCAGATGCTGCTTGTGCTACAACATCCTCATGAAGACCAGTGGTGGTTCCCTCTGCAGTGCCTTGGTTTAAAAGCACCTCATCATTGGGAGATGGGATATGCATTTCAACATCAGCAGTGGTGAAACCTGCTGATGGAGTTTGCATGGAGGGAGCAGCCTCACCAGAGGGATGGTGTGATCCCTGAGGTTCATCAGCTGTGGATGTTGGTCCCTCAGCAGCTGTTTGGTGTAGAACAGCTGTATCATGGGGAGCAGAAGTTTGAGGCTGAGCTGCTGATTGGTCTATACCAGCAGCGTGGGCACCTCGTGCAGACTCAGGGTGTGAGGAGATTTTAGTGGGGGACAGTGTGGACACAGTATGGAGTGGAGAGGACTCCTGTCTTTCAATATCCTCAGCCTGTTGGGAGGCTGGGATAGTTGATGTGGGTATCTCCATTTGTACAACTGGTTCCTGTTGGTAGGAACCAGAGGGTCTAGCCTGACTCTGGGTAGACTCAGATTGGAGTGAAGCAGGCTCCAAATGAGCTGAACCTTCTCCCAAAATAGGAGAGGCAGCAGGGGTTGCTTCTTTTTCAACTGAACCCTGTTGAGAGGGAACAGAGGAGGTGGTTCTTTGGGCTGGTTTCTTTTTGGAGAGGGATTTGCGTTGGTAGTGAATGGATGAAGTGGGTGATTGTGGAGAGGAGAGAGGATCTGTTTGGACAGGGTGTGAGACTGGGTCAGGAACAGTGGGGCTGGCCTGTTCCATGGTCTCTTGTGCCACAGAGGCACCAGCCACTGAGGCTTCAGGCTCAACAAATGAACCAGGGTGAGGAGTCTGCTCCTCCTCAGCCACAGAGGCTAAAGGTGCAGACTCAGTCTGTGCTGTTTTGGCCTTCTTTTTCACAGGCCCAGCTTCAGCAGTTGCCAGGGTCCTCTTAACAAGTTTGGACCTGGCTTTGGATTTTGTTGTGGGAGCAGCAGCTTCTGGATCCACCCTCACAGCAGAGGGTCCTTCCACCAAACCTAACAACCTCCTCATTGGTGTGGATAAAGGAGGCTCATTGGGTAGAACTGGGGTATAGAAAACTCTATTCCCTATGACAGGGAATGCAGCAGACTTAAGTAAAGGCTGAGAGTTGTATATATGCTCACCACAAACATGTCTGAAAATGAGGCTCAGAAACCTGGGATAACGGACAGCAGCTGGTCTTGATTCTTGCTGCACCAGGTTCCTCAAGTTCACAAAAATCCACTTACCCATATCAAGGGTAGTCCCATCCACTAGCTGTAGAGCTATTGGAACTTCATCTCTGCTGAGTTGGTCAAATGAACCAACTTTGCTTCCAAAGCACATCACCACTGAGGCGAATAGAAAGCTGTAGGTAGGAGAGAGGTCCTTCCTAAACAGTGTTGCTCCAAGTTTGGGTTCTGCTACACCACAGAAGCGTAGCAGATTGCCCATTTGTGCATCCTCAGCTTGGGGCTTGTCATAGGTCTCAGCAATTGGTAGATGAAGCACTTCTCTGAGCATATCAGAACTAATCTCAATGGTCTGAGTCCCATTGAGAATAGTACCCTTGATGACCTTGGTGTTGGGGTTGTAGGCACAGGTGTACCAGAACTCATACACCATCTCCTGGTACAGGACACCAGGAGTTGCAGTCATGGCATAGTTCAACGGATGAACTTGCAGAAACTCCACTATTTGATCGTAATCTTTCCCCACATAGTTTTTGGGGATGGTAAGGTTGGCAATGTAGTTTGTGGGTTTGATGGTCAGCATTGTGGTGACTGATGAGTGTTTGACAACATCATCACCAACGAACACTGGAAGGAAGGGATTAGGTCTGTGAGCCATTTGAGAATTTTTGAGGTTTGAAGAAGCAGGAGACACTTAGTCGATTTTTAGGGTTCTTGAGGATTTCTGGAAATGATGAGGAAGACGAAGATGAAACACTATTTAGGTATTTATAGGATTTGAATAGGCGTGTGTATGAGAGAGAAAAGATTTGGGCGGTTTGATTTGAAATGTTAGTTAACGGAAAACGGAACGGTTGTCCGTGTCAGAACATTTGTCAGACCACTTGACCTTTTTAATCACTAACACACGAAATCCACATTATCCGCAGTATTTAAGTTAAATAAAAACATAATTTAGGTAACTTAATTGTGAAGAAAGGTAATTAAAACTTTTGGTCTACGCTGTTGGTCAAACCTATGATGAGTATGATCAACACAAGTTATTCAATCTTCAAGCTGTTCTTCAAACTATGCCTTCACCCTGTTCTCTTTTATGAGAACAGGTTGTGTTCAATAGTTGAACAGGTTACAAGAGAAAGGCTTGTAAGACAGTGTAAAGGAATGAACAGGTTGAGTATTGGACCATCAGAGCTGGCTGGACTTACAACTTGTTGTTGTTCAGCCTGTTGTATGCTCAAGCTGTTCAAGTTTTTCAGAAAAATGGCTAAGTACAGAGCATGCATAGCCTGTTCTGTCTAAGCTGTTCTGAGAAACTTTGAGCAGTGTGAGACATATAACGTCATAGACCTGTGAGAACACTTAGTCACTCTTGTTTAACATGCCCAGCTTGCTGACAAGGTAATTAAACCTGTTTTCATCAAGAGGTTTGGTGAAAATGTCTGCAAGCTGTTCATTAGTGGAAATAAAACTTACCTCCACATTACATTTCTGAATGTGATCCCTGATGAAGTGATGTCTGACTTCAATATGCTTTGTTCTTGAATGAAATACTGGATTGTTGGAGATGGCTATGGCACTTGTGTTATCACACAGAATAGGAGTTTTCCTATACACAAGGCCATAATCTTCAAGCTGATGATGTATCCACAGAATCTGCCAACAGCAGCTTCCAGCAGCAATGTACTCAGCTTCAGCAGTAGAAGTGGACACAGAGTTCTGCTTCTTGCTACTCCAACTGATCAACTTTCCACCAAGGAGTTGACATCCACCTGTTGTGCTTTTCCTGTCTAGCCTGCAGCCTGCAAAATCAGAATCTGAATAACCTGTTAGTTCAAGGCTGGAGTCTTTGGGATACCAAAGACCCAAACCTGGTGTACCCTTCAGGTATCTGAAGATTCTTTTAACAGCAGCTAGATGAGATTCCTTTGGATCAGCTTGGAACCTAGCACACAAACAGGTGGCAAACATAATATCAGGTCTACTAGCAGTTAAGTATAGCAAGCTCCCAATCATGCCTCTGTAAGCTGTTACTGAAACAGCTTTACCACTGGCATCAGCATCTAATTTTACATTAGTTGCCATTGGGGTTTTAATAGGAGAACTTTGGTCAAATTTAAACTTTTTCAATAGATCTAAAGTGTACTTTCTTTGATTTATAAAAATTCCAGTTGAGGTTTGTTTAACCTGTAATCCTAGAAAGAAAGTAAGTTCTCCCATCATACTCATTTCATACTTGGACTTCATGAGTAATGAGAAATTCTTGCACAACTGCTCATTAGTGGAACCAAATATTATATCATCCACATAAATTTGAACAAGCATAATGTCAGATTTCACTTTCTTTATGAACAGTGTAGTATCCATTTTACCTCTGGAATACCCATTGCTCATAAGGAACTCAGTAAGAGTGTCATACCAGTCTCTAGGGGCTTGTTTGAGACCATAGAGAGCTTTGTCCAATTTATAGACAAAACCTGGATGTTGTTCATTTCAAAACCTGGAGGCTGCTTGACATAAACTTCTTCTTGCAGCTACCCATTCAAAAATGCACTCTTCACATCCATTTGAAATACATTGATGCTCTTATGAGCAGCGTAGGCTAGATACAAACGAATTGCTTCTAGCCTGGCTACAGGAGCAAATGTTTCATCATAATCAATTCCTTCCTCCTGTCTGTAGCCCTGAGCAACCAGTCTTGCCTTATTTCTAATGACATGACCTTGCTCATCCATCTTATTCCTGAAAACCCATTTAGTGCCAATTATAGTTTTACCTTTAGGAGCAGGGACCAGCTTCCATACATTATTTCTCTCAAACTGATTGAGCTCTTCTTGCATGGCAGTGATCCAATTGGCATCTTTTAATGCTTCATCAACCTTCTTTGGCTCCATTAGTGAAACAAAGCTAGAGAACATACAAAAGTTCCCTAAGCTGTCCCATCGTGTTTGTATCCCTTTGTTGATGTCACCAATTATTTGATCATTGGGGTGACACCTGATCCACTTAGGATCATTTTTCAATGATGATTCACCTGAGTTGTTAACATCTTCAGTAGATCCTGTTGAACAGTTTTCAAGATTTTCAGACACACTGTTGTCTTGAGCCTGTTCATTTGTTGAACATGTCTGACCACTGTTGAACATATCAGCAGAGGAACTGGGAAAATCAGTATTGATAGGTTCTGGACATGCAGTTGTAATTAAGTCAGTACATTTATTCACACAGGATGTATTGATATAATCATCATCATGTCCATCATGATTAAGAGGTTCCACACTGGGTGTAGTGGAAGCTTTTGAGTCTTCTTCATTGTTTGAATAAATCAGATCATCAAAGTTAAGTTCTCCTGAAACTGATTCAGGAACAGCTTTGGTGGAAGCATTCTTGGACTCTTCAAAGGTGACATTGATAGATTCATCTAGCACCTTTCTTTTGTTGTTGTATACTCTGTAGGCTTTAGAGATAGCAGAGTAGCCAACAAACACACCTTCATCAGCTTTAGGTTCAAACTTTGTCAGTTGGTCCCTCTGATTCAGAATGAAGCAGGGACACCCAAACACATGGAAGTAACTGACATTTGGCTTCCTCCCTTTGAGCAGCTCATAAGGAGTCTTGTTCAACCTTTTTACCACTAAGGATCTGTTTTGAGTGAAGCAGGCAGTGTTGACAGCTTCAGTCCAGAATGATGAAGGTAAACCTGATGCACACAGCATGGTTCTAGCAGCTTCAATAAGAGTTCTGTTTCTCCTTTCAGCAACTCCATTTTGTTGTGGAGTTCTTACAGCTGAAAAGTTTTGAGTGATTCCTTTTTCTTCGCAGAAGTCTTCAAGAGTACTGTTTCTGAATTCAGTACCATGATCACTTCTAAGCTGCTTCACTTGAGCAGAGTTCAGCATCTCCATCTTTTTCACAAATCCAATAATTTCTCTAGCAGCCTCTCCTTTGCTCTTTAGAAAGATCACCCATGTGTATCTAGAGAACTCATCAATCATTACTAGAGTGTATCTTCTTCCTCCTAGACTTGGGACATTTACAGGTCCAAACAAGTCCATGTGGATTAAGAAGAGTGGAATATCAATAGAGAAGTTATGTTTGGATTTAAAAGATGTTTTCCTCTGCTTGCCTTTTTCACAAGCTTTGCAGAGTTTATCTTTAACAAAGGTTATAGAAGGCAAACCTGTCACCAACTCTTTCTTACAGAGTTTATTGATGTTCTTGAAGTTCAGATGTGACAGCCTTTTGTGCCATAACCAGTTTAAGTCTGCATTTGTTCTTGTGAGAAAGCAGGTTTCAGTTGTGGAATCAACAGATTGCATATCCACAACATATACACCTTTCTTTCGTTGAGCACATAGCACAACTTTGCCTTGGGGATTCAATATGTAACCTAGGTGCTCATCAAAGTTAACCTTGTAGCCAGCATCACACAGTTGGCTTATGCTAACAAGGTTATGTTTTAGTCCAACCACATAGGCCACTCTTTTGAACACAGCAGCACCAGCTTTAAAGGTTCCATATCCCTCAGTGGATCCCTGTACATTGTCACCAAATGTGACTTTTGGTCCTTTTTCAGACCTGAGATCACTCAGCAATTCTTTACAACCTGTCATGTGCCCTGAGCAGCCACTGTCCAAGTACCAAACCTGGGAAGGTTGTTTTTCCTGCAGAGTGATAAGAGAAATATTAGTCACTTTTAGGGGAACTCATCACAGAGATGAGTTCTCCTACTTCATCAACATTTGTTGATGGACTTATAATATCCACACTAATATTCCCAATTTGAATGGTGTCAGCTTGGATACCATTTGTATTGACTGAGATGTTTCCAACACTGCTTGTAACAGCTGTGAGAGAACTATCAGAGTCAACAGGCCTCATGTCCTCAGGTTCAGGACAGTCTTTGGCCAGATGTGTCTTCTTCCCACATTTATAACATTTTCTCTTTTTAGGGTTTTTGGAAGAAGAACTTTCAGAAACGCATTCTGAGTTATTTTTGTTGATTCTTTTAGCAGGTTTAGCAATTTTATTACTATTTGATGAATCAACAGCTTGAGTGGAAGGTTCAAAGGTCACAGCTTTGTTTGTCTCTTCTTTCCTCCTTTTAGGATGACAAATGTCAAAGACAGGAAGCTTAATTGGCTTTTGAACTTCCACAGGTTTGGGAAACTTATTCCCATGTTTCTCAGGTTGAGCAATGGCTTTGCCTTTGTCACTACTGAGACGTGATTTATGCTGCCTATCAACATAATCATTGTTTCTGGTTTTGAAAAACTTATTTTCATGTAAAACCATTTTACCACTATGATTAATAAACTTATTAGAAATCACAGCAGGTTTGCTTTCAACATGAGACTTGCCCTTGTTGAAAACAGACTGCTTAACTTTTGAAAACTTGTTTTCAAAATGTTTAGCATCAAAAGGATTATTGTGTCTTTTACCATCAGCTTTGGACACAGAACCTGGTTTGTCAACAGGTTTAGTATCCACAGCTGTAGTTTGAACATGTTTTCCTTTCTTTTTCTTGTGTGAATCAGCAGAACACTTAGCAGTCTGGATTGATGGAGAACATATTCCAACACCAGCTTTTGAGCTAGGTTCACACGAGCTGTCAGTGTTTTGTGGCCTGACAAACCTGTTTGTTGAAATTAGTTTACCATTCACTTTTTGAACAAAAGTGTTTGGAAGCTCACCAAGAGTGGATAAATCTTCTTTCAGATTATTAATTTCAACAATGGAAGCTGCTGTATCAAGATCCCCTCCAAGATAGGCTTGAATTTGTGCAGGGATCTGTTGACTTATACAATGGCTGACTTTTTGTGCAGATTGGCACCAAGAGTCAACTATCTTTTGAAGCTTAGCATGCTTTGTATCTGTTTCTCTCTTTTCTTCCAGTAAAATAGAGTTGATGTGTTTTAATTCATCAAGCTCAATTTCCAACTTATGGAAACTGTCCAGTTTACTGGATTTTGTTTTAAGATCAGTTTTAAGCTTGGAGATTTCAGATGATAAAGCATCATGCTTCTCAACAGCAGCTTTCAAATCAACTAGCATATATTCAAACATCTTAATCTTTTCTTCAGAACTGTAAGCCATAAAACTTTGTACCTTATACATCATTGTAGGATTCCAGTTCTCTAAGCTGCTGAAAGCTTCAGCTTCAGCCATATCCTGTTTGAAACTGCTTGTTGATGGGACATCAGTGTTGGCCATCAGACATTGATTGTCTTCTTCATCAGATGATGAATCAGATTCCTCCCAATCACAAGTCTCTGCCATGAGTCCCTTTTGGCGGTTGGAACCCACTGGGTTTTCCAACTTCCTCAGCTTAGCCATGGCCATAAGGTACTTAACCCTATAACCATCATCCTTGTTTGTCTTGTATGGTTTGGATGACTGACCAACAGCTTTTGACATACAGTCAGCTGGTATATGGCCAGTTTTGCCACATTTGAAGCACTCAGCCTTGGATTTATCAAATGCCTTCTTTTTGCCAGCACCTGAACTTCCTTGCAGCATGTTTCTTCCAAACCTTTTCTTGTTGAACCTTTTGACAAGCATAGCTATCATTTGCTCATCATCCTGTTCAGCAAGATCTGCATTATCTTCCTCATCTGACACTTCCTCCTTATCATCATCCTGTTGATCAGGTTGAGTGAACACATCACTCACCTGACTCACAGGCTGTCTCACATTAGCCACAAAAGCTGCACCTCTTTTAGACATCTCCAAGGCATTTCTCTTCTGTTGCCTTGACTGTTCATCATTTAGTAAAGATCCATACAAGTTGACAAGATCCATACTTCTGATTGTACCTGAATTTCTTAAAATTGTTGAAAAATAATTCCATTCTTCAGGGAGAATGTCCAAAAATTTGTTCACCAGAGTAAGACTGTCCTTAGTGATCCCAACAGCTTTGAGATCATTCACAAGAGCAGTAAACCTGGTGTAGGTTTCTGTGAGAGTCTCCTTTCGTTTTGCAAAGAAGAGTTCATACTGTCTAACAAGATTGTTAATCCTGTTATCCAGTGTGATTGTGGGTCCATCATAGACGGTGCACAAAGTATCCCACATCTCCTTGGCAGTCTTCATCTTCTCAACCTGTTTGAACACATCATCAGGCAAGGAGATGACCAGATTGTTTCTGGCCTTTGCATCAAGAGCCACCAATCTTTTGTCTTCATCAGACCATTGAGCTTTTGCTTTCTCAAATGTTCTGATCTCAGGAGCTGCTCCTTCAGCAACAGGAGTTATTGTAGTAACAGAGGTTGGCACATAAGGGCCTTCCATTACAATTTCTGGTAGTTGTACATCCAGATTCTCTAGGTAGAGCATCATTCTGCACTTCCAGCCAGAAAAGTTCTGATGATTGAACTTTGGAGGTTTGCCCATTGAGCCATTGTCATAGTATGAGGAATTTGCAGCACTGTTGTCCATGGAAACTTGGGAGAATGAGAGATCTAGAATGACACACACTCTAAACTGCTCTGATACCAGTTGTAGGTCCCGAGAGGTTCCCAAAGTATATAGCTTTAAGCTGTAGAGGGGGGGGGGGTGAATACAACTATTTAAAAACTACACACTATTTTCTCAATGTTTGTATGTATTATCAACAATTTGTTAATTACAAACAAGCTTGAATGCGGAAATGTTCAAGCTGAGATGACAGATACAACAGTATATTCACTAGTCTAAGACAGACTCAAACTAGTTAACAATGAATACACTCACTAAGAAGCACTCACTGTGTTTACAAGACTCAGAGGAACAGCTTATGTAGAACAGCTTAGACATAAAGAAACTGTATTACACAACCAGTCTTGCATGCATGAAAAACACACTTGCACGTTCACTCTTGGTTTCAGCACTTAGCTATTTTGGCTTATTTCTTTCTGAACTTAGAAGCTTCCTTTTATACTCACTCAGAGGATCTATGAGAAACTTCTTCATTGGACGGAATGAAAAAGGAGAAGTCTTGTTTGAAAAGACAACATAACTTTTGTGCACTTTTCTGAAAAGCAGACTTGTCTTCATATGTGCAGAACTTTTGTCTTTTCACTTTGTCTACTGTTGCATTGCCTTTAACTAATTAAGGAATGTCAACTTTGCGTCTTTCTTCCTTGTAAAGGCCTATTTTGATATAAGAAAAAGGTCTGTCACCCTTTTTCAAATAACCTTTTGTCTTCATGTTACAGAACAGCGTGGGCAGGTTGAGCAGTTCTGTTTTCCACTTTGTCTTCGACTTTGTAAACTGATCTTGTAGCAAAAAACAATACATGATGACTTGGAAACGTATTCCATAAAGTGTTTAGCCTGTTCACAAAGAACAAAACACTTGAAAAATGCCCAAGCTGCTCACCAGTGTAGAGCAGCGTAGACAGTTTATGTCCAGCCTGTTCAGCAGACGGAGCAGCGTGGACAAATTGTCTTAGTTGCAACACATGCAACACATAGAACAGCTTTTGACTGATATTGCAAATCATTTTCAGGTTTCAATAAGGCATATAACAGGCCTTACTTTCAACCTTCAAATGCATCAACAGGTTTGATTAGAAATCTCCCCCTCAGATGTAGAACAGGTTTGACTGAGACCTTTTTGTGCCTAACAGTTTGTTATATTCTAATTGTTATAAATAAGTAGTTAAGATAAAATTTTTTTTTTAATGATAACGGTCAAAATATATACTAAATAAGTTATATGAAATAAATCAATCTAGGTAAATTAGTTAATTAGGCCTTATATTGAAAAGTAATTAAATTGAATTCATTTTCATTAATAGACTTAAATTACATAGTAATTAATTTTATGTTTTAAAAATCAATTAAATGGGTAATTAAAAGAGTTATTTTAGGAAATTTTTGAGGGAAAATGAGATTTTGGTTAGTTGATATGATGACATGTGACATAAGATGTTCTGCTTTATAAAGATATATAAAGATATAAAAATTAATGAATAATCATCTTAAATAATATATAAACTTAAAATATTATTATAAAAAACAATATACAATAGTGATATTAAATAGAAATAAAGAAATTATGATAATAAAAATATGAAAATAAGTTTGTTATATTCTAATTGTTATAAATAAGTAGTTAAGATAAAAAAATGTTTAATGATAACGATCAAAATATATATTAAAGAAGTTATTATATAAAATAAATCAATCTAGGTAAATTAGTTAATTAGGTCTTATATTGGAAAGTAATTAAATTGAATTCATTTTTATTAATAGACTTAAATTACATAGTGATTAATTTTATGTTTTAAAATCAATTAAAATGGGTAATTAAAAGAGTTATTTTAGAAAAATTGAGAAGGAAAATGAGAATTTGGTTAGTTGATACGATGACGTGTGGCATAAGATTTTCTCATTTATTAAGATATAAAGATAGATTATAAATTTGATAAAATATATTTAAAGCCTATCCAATAAGATTAATGAAATTAATTTTTTAAATTTATACTTATGTTAAACATGAATTTATAAATTAGTATGAAAATATATTTATGAGGGTTTTAAAATGTTTTCTCATACTTCTTACAAAATTGATATTACTTGCATTAAACCTTTTTTTTCTCTCTCTCTACACACACATATAATTAGTTTTTGTATTCATATATTTATCGTAAATTGAAATGATTATAATTATTCTAGAGTCACAACCGCTAAGTGGGTTATTACACACTTACGTTGGTCTCCTTAAACGTTGGTCTTATGTGGGTCCGATTGAAATTGTCGGTAATTTTTTCTCCTAAACTTTATTATTGAATGGAATGTCTCTAAATAAAAACAATAATTAATACAATAAAAACACTAATTAATTCAATAAATTACTTGATAAAAACTGTGCAAAAAACTTCAAACTTGTCAGTTTTTTGTGATTAAAACTCCAGTTCATTTTTCGTTGCATAGAAAATCCCGAATTAACTAAAGTTCAGTAAATCAATGTTTTATCAATAAGTAACCGGTTGAAACCGGTTATTAATACTACGTTGACCGATAAATAACCTACGTGGAATAAATTTTAATTGTTGAATCCGGTTGTCGAGTATTACACATCATTTAAACCCCCGTTAATAATTTTTAATTGTTTTTAAACGAGATTACCTAATCTACGGGGTATTAAATGATGTTAAATACTTGGCAACCGATTTCAAAAATTAAAATTTATTCCACATAGGTTATTTACCGGTCTACGTAGGATTAATAACCGGTTTCAACCGGTTACCCATTGATAAAACTTTGACTTACTGATTTTTAGTTAGTTCGGGGTTTTCTATGCAACGAAAAATGGTTTGAGGTTTTTAATCACAAAAAACTGACAAGTTGGTGGTTTTTTTTTTCGCAATTATCCCTAATATTAAATATTAGTTTTGAATTAATTAATCCATAAAGGATAATTAAATGTTCAAAATTTTAAACTATGATATGATTTATAATATAAACAAATATGGTTAATTAATTAAGCATATGTTTAACACGACTATATGTAGTTGGAGCTGAAGTCTTCGGGAGCTGTAAATTTTTAAAGAGCTAGATCTTTTTGTTTTTATAAATATATTTGGTAAAAGTAGCTGTAGCTTTTAGTATTAATTGACATAAAAAATACTTATATTTACCTAAAAAATACACAAAATACAAAGAAAAGCTCAAAAAATCGGAACCTGAAGCTTGGAGGAAGGAAAAATCGCAAATGGAGAAGAAGAGGTGGGGTAGCTAGGTGAAAAGTGAAAGAGAGAGGTGGAAAGGGGTGAAAAGAGGGCGGCAGATTGGGCGCGATTTTTTTGGGTATTAGCGGCGACATGGTATCGCTGCTAAAGCCTTTAGCGGCGACATGTATCCGCTTTTTTTGATGTCGCTGCTAATGCCCCTTGTCGCTGCTAAAGGGTGTCACCGCTATTGACCCCTATCGTTGCTAAAGCCTTTAGCGGCGACATGTATCCGCTTTTTTTGATGTCGCTGCTAATGCCCCTTGTCGCTGCTAAAGAGTGTCGCCGCTATTGACCCCTTTTCTTGTAGTGCTTGTTTTGAAAACTACTTTAAATAGCTTTTCGTGGAAAAGTTTTTGAGAGATTTCAAATCCGAATAAAAAAACTTAAGCTTAGGGGTGTTCAAAAATATCCAAATCCGAGGATCCGATCCGAAAATCTGAAAATCCGAAGTGAAATTATCCGAATCTTTTTTTAAACATTTTTTTTCATAAGTTATTTAACTAAGAATGAGTATATTCTTTAATTTTAAATGTATAATATTGCTTTAACATAATTATAACTCATTTCAATGTATTTTACTATTTTTTGACATGTTTTTTTTGTTGTTTTAAGTTTAAAAAGTATGATATAATTTCGTTTACGACACAATTATATTTTTATATATTAAAATGTATATAGATTTGTATTTTGTATATTAGAATTCATTTTATAATTCTAAGTTTAATTAAAAATTTTAAAAATCGGATAATCCGATATCCGATTTTCGGATAATCCGAAATTGCAGATATCCGAAATTCGGATTATCCGAAAATGGGATACAGATTCGGATAGCAAAATTCATGTATCCGATTTTCGGATTATCCGAAAATCGGATAATCCGAAAATGAACACCCCTACTTAAGCTCGTATCAACCAAACGAAACTTTTGAGCTTAAACTTCAAAAATTCATAGGTTGAAGTTCCTAAAAAGTTTTCCAAAACTCATTGCCAAACACACTCTTAAGCAAATGTTTATTTATTAAACT
>JAANYP010002113.1:100000-336690 GCA_020465985.1 Centrapalus pauciflorus | reverse complement strand
ATATCAAACACACATAATCAGATATATCAAACACTAGTCAATATTCAATATTACGTAACTTGACTTACACAAAATGCTAACTATACTTAGACTGCTATCGTCACACAGGGTGTACCAACAGACTCCCCCTTGATGATAGCTTCTAACTATTTACATTTTGATTAAGTACTAAGGTCTATTTAAAATACTACCAACATACAGACCTTGTTCGACACAAACATTGACCACGTTCTGATACTTTTTGGCTTCAGGGTCCATATGCGCATCACACGAGATCTTGTGAACATGAAGCACTTGAAGATCATCTTTTGACAGATTAACTAGGTGCAACGGATCATAGACTCTAAGAATCACCTTTTCTTCGAGATCTTCCATTACAGCTTCACTTGTTTCACTTTCAACATACCACCAGTTGAGATTACCCAAAACATTCTGTGGCATCGGTTTCAGAGGGACTTTCTTTAAACATCTAACTGGTTTGTACTGAATTTTCATCCATGGTCTACCAGTCAGAGGATAAATTCTTGTGTGGTCCATAACTCTTTTGCCAATTCGTGGATTGAGCCTTTCAAATTTTCTAGACCTCCATCCCTTCTTATGATCTTAGCAATGATTTCAGCGTAGGGATCGTCTCCGATATTGATAAGCTCCTTCCAGGCCAACGCCTTTATTTCAAACTTGGGCAAAGAGTTGAAATCCTTCAGCCTTCTCCTCAGATACTGAAGGCCATCCTTTCTCTTGATGATAAACAGCTGCAGTTCTCGATCGAAGAACCAGCTAAGTATATTTCCAGACAGCTTCCCAGCACTGGGCACAAACATCTTTTCCTTCAACTCTATAGCCTTCTTTTCTGACCTAAACCACAGCTTTCTTTGTTCTTCATCAGTAAGCTCCCTGACGGGCTCTTAAACTTGTGATTCAACATTTAAAGCAGCTTTAACAGCTTCTATGTTAATCACATTTTGATCCTCCGTCACATATGTATCAGTGATAGGATTTTCCTGAATAATTATTTCATTAGCTTCATCTTCCTCATCACCTAATACCTCAGCATCTGGTTTCCATTCAGGAATATCTTCTGGAATAATCTCTCCTTCCTCTAGCTCATCAATCTCGTCTATAAAATCAAAACCTAACACCTCTTCCTCAATATTCGTCAGAGCTTCAATCATTTCGCTCATTTCGCTCTCCATGACCTTTGAGGAACTCGCCTCACCTCCTCCAGCTCCACTCTGACTTGGCTCCCCCTGAAGTTCGGCATGTTGAGCAGCAGAAAAATCTACTGGCTCACTGTGACACCCTCTTGCTTTGATATTATAATAGCAATCACCAGGATCGACAAACAACTCAATGAATTAAATGATAATTAAGATTGAATACTTAAATCAGAATTAAGCAAATCCACACTAAAGCAATGAAAGTATATGTCTACAGTGATTAAGTCTAACTATTACAACATCATAATTGTTTAAAAGTCATAAATCCCAGCCCAAAGCTACTACGTCAGTGTACCAATAGCTTCTAAGTCTCCAGGATATTGTAGTGAAATTCTTAAGTAGAAGGTCCAGCTACACTTTTGCCTTTGCCTGAAAACATGGTGAGTCAACTGTAAGCTAAAGCTTAGTGAGATAACAGATTATGCAAACAACAAATATTTCTTTACATGCAATGCTTAACCATGGGCAGTGTAAGCCCCATGTATGTGAAAACAGGCAGTGTAAGCCTCAATGTATGTGTAAACCATGCAGTGCTAGCATGGGGTGGCAGTTCAAACGCTGATCGGGGATGTGCCGAACCTGACGGGATAACGAGTGGGATGATCAGTCCCCGACAGTGGCCTGCTGTCAGGCCCAGTCCAGGTCGCATCAGATTGTGAAGTAATGATCATGCAGTGCAAGCATGATGTAAATAGATGCACTTTCAAATGAATGCAGGCTACATGTGTGTTACATGTCAAGTACGAGTGTGCATCATAACAACCAATTAATCATGAGTGCCAATTGATGTAATGAACAATGTGAACATGCCATTGAATGTATAAACATGAATGCAAAAACAATAAATGTTCGAATGACAATCTGTTACTCACAGTGATTGGTATTGTGTGACTTGTCTCTGAATCAATGTGTGTTTTGATAACACCACAATGATCTGTAAAGTAAGTGTAATAGTGATTTTGTGTCAGTAATTGCTTAAAACTTATATTCTGAAAATTAAATGTAATTGGGTCTGAATTCGGACCACATCTGAATTCGGATGGATCCGAAGTCCGGATGGTCCTCTGGTCCGAATTGGGGGTGATCCGGATTGGGTGATGGATCCGAAATAGAGTGACTGTCCGAATTGAGCAAGGTCCGAAACTACTAGTGGTCCGAAACTGAGATGGTCCGAAAATGGTGGTCCGAACTAGGATAATGATCCGAATTCGGATGGATCATCAATCCGAGTTCATACTTGGTAAATTTTCCAAAATTATGTTTTTGACCATTTTTGCATGTTTTGGGTCTAATATTGCAGATATAAACTTAAATGTACTATATCAACTTATAACATAACATAATGTACCAAATCAACCCATTTATTGTCCATTTTTCTACAAACTTCGAAGAACACACACACTAAAACACACACTTAACTCAAATTCATACTTAGACTTTGAATCTGATTCTGAAATTTGGTATGTAACATCATCAATACTCGATTTAAACATTACAACAAGAATATATAACATGCATCAACATCTGAGATCAAAATCTTATGATTCGGTTTCCATAAAAACCGAACCAAAACCTCACAAATTCGAAGTACAGAAAGATTTTTACCTTGATTTGTAACTTGTAGTAGTTATAGTTCCTTAAATGTCACTTGAATCCAGATTTTTGCACCCTAATTTGATGATTTCTTGAGTGTTCTTTGGATGAAGCCGAGAGAGAGAGAGTAGTGAGAGAGTGTGATTCTTGAAAATGAAAGATTTTCTTTCTTTTATTCCCCTTTTTGACCCATTTGCATAACACACCCCTCAACTTCTTATTTTCTCATTTAACTGATATAATGATAGAAATTGACTTAAATTAACATAATAATCCTTTAATACAACCATTAAGTCCAAATAAATTGTAAATTACATGATCTTAAATTTTGGGATGTTACAGCATGGGCTCCACCACGCCTATACTTCGTCCGCGAAGTCATGCTGCGCTAAACAAACTTGGGTACTTGTTCTTCATGTCTTCTTCTGATTCCCAAGTATGATTAGCTCCCCGATGATGCTTCCACTTGACCAGCACCATCCTAATCTCTTTGTTCCGTAACTTTTTTACTTTTGTTTCCAGTATACTCTCCGGCTCATCAACAAAGCTTAGCCTTTCGTCAATCTTTATGTCTGAATGGTCTGTCCATGGTTCCCTCTCGGGCACCAGACTTTTTCTTAAGTAGCCCAAATGAAATACCGGGTGAACACCTGATACCTCCTCCGGCAAGTCCAAATGATAGGACTGGTTCCCAACTCTTTCTAGAATTTTGAAGGGTCCTATAAACCGAGGAGATAGCTTCCCTCGCTTTACGAATCTTGTAACACCTTTCATTGGGGATACCTTCAAGTAGACCCGATCATCCTTATGAAACTCTATCGCTTTATGAAGGCGATCGTGATAGTTCTTTTGCCGATCTTGAGCCGTTTTCATGTTTTGCCGAATGAGTTGGATCTTTTCGTTGGTTTCTTGAAGCAATGCTGGACCAGCTATTGGAGTTTCTCCTGTTTCCCTCCAACAGGTTGGAGTCCGACACTTTCTTCCGTACATGAACTCAAACGGTGCCATCTTGATAGTGGAATGGTAACTATTGTTGTAGGAGAATTCAACCAATGGGAGGTGATCGTCCCAGTTACCACCTAAATCCATGACACAGGCTCTGAGCATGTCTTCCAGAGTTAGAATTGTTCTTTCACTTTGACCATCAGATTGAGGTCTATTGGCAGTACTCATTGCGATACGAGTACCAAGACCGTTTTGTAAAGCAGCCCAGAAATTGGAAGTGAATCTACTATCTCGGCCGGAGACAATAGACTTAGGCACACCATGCCTAATGACGATTTCGTTAACGTAGATCTGGGCAAGACGGTCCAATGAATAGGTTTCTCGGATTGGAATGAAGTGCGCAGATTTTGTTAATCGGTCAAGGATGACCCAAATGGCATCATGTTGACGACGTGTCTTAGGTAGTTTGGTTACGAAATCCATGGTAATATGGTCCCACTTCCATTCTGGGATAGGAAGAGGTTGCATAATACCATAGGGTTGCTGGTGCTCTACTTTGACTAGACGACAAGTTCTACACTTTTCCACGTATTGACCAACATCTCTTTTCAACCCTGGCCACCAGAAATCGGCTTTCAGGTCGTTGTACATTTTCGTGCTTCCAGGGTGAATTGAGAACTTGGATTGGTGAGCTTCTTCAAGAATCACTTCTCGCATGTTCCCGTACTTAGGAACCCAAACTCTGCCGTAAACACCCTTCAGTCCGGTTCCATCATCTTGCATTAATGGCAGTTGAACTCTGATGTTCTCGTCCTTTACATTCTCTTCCTTTAAGCCCTGCAACTGAGCAGCCCTTACATCGTCTATGATAGTGGACATCAGTATTATGGAGGTCAAGGCATAACAATATGCCTTGCAGTACGCTTTTCGGCTTAGGGCATCGGCCACTACATTGGCCTTCCCCGGGTGATAGAGAATCTCACAATCGTAGTCTTTGATCAGCTCCATTGACATTCTTTGCCTCATATTCAAATCCTTCTGACTGAATATATACTTCAAACTCTTGTGGTTGGTGTAGAGCTGACATTTGGTTCCATATAAGTAATGCCTCCATAGTTTGAGAGCGAATGTCACAGCAGTTAGCTCTAGATCATGAGTAGAGTAATCTTTCTCATGTGGTTTGAGCTGTCTGGAAGCGTATGCTATGACATTTCCTCTTTGCATCAGAACAGAACCCAAACCCATGCCCGATGCATCTGTGTAAACTACAAAGTCTTCGTTCCCTTCAGGCAGGGCTAACACTGGTGCTTCACTTAGCAGCCTCTTCAGTTTGTCAAAATCCATTTGTTGTTCTTCTTTCCAAAAGAAGGTTGCGTTCTTGCGAGTAAGCTTTGTAAGCGGAACGACGATTTTGGAGAAGTCCTTGATGAATCGGCGGTAATAACCAGCCAATCCCAGAAAGCTGCGAATCTCGGAGGCGTTGCAAGGTGATTCCCAGTTCTGGATAACTTCGATCTTTGCAGGATCAACAGCAATCCCAGCACCAGATATCACGTGCCCCAAGAATTGGATCTGAATTGAATATTGAGTAAGTACAAGTTAACAAACGAGTTTATATTTGAGTATAAGGATCATGAAATTTTTATTTGAATGTTGAGACGTACCTGCCTCAACCAGAATTCACATTTCGAGAATTTGGCATAAAGTCGCTCTTTAAGCAGCAACTCTAGCAATTCTCGCAGATGTGCTGCATGATCCTCTTCAGTCTTTGAATATATGAGAATGTCATAAATGAACACGATGACCGATTTGTCGAGCATTGGCCAGCATACTCGATTCATGAGATCCATGAAAGCAGCCGGCGCATTTGTGAGACCGAATGACATTACCAGAAACTCGTAGTGTCCGTAACGAGTTCTGAAAGCCGTCTTTGGAATGTCATCAGGATGTACTTTGAGCTGATGATAACCCGATCGAAGATCAATCTTCGAGAAGTAGCTTGCGCCCTGTAACTGGTCGAACAGATCATCAATCCGGGGCAATGGGTACTTGTTTTTTATTGTCACTTTATTGAGTTCGCGGTAATCGATGCACATACGCAATGTGTCATCCTTCTTCTTGACAAACAGAACAGGAGCGCCCCAAGGAGATGAACTTGGGCGGATAAAGCCTTTGTCAAGCAGCTCCTGTAACTGCTTCATCATTTCCTGCATTTCTGCAGGAGCTAAACGATACGGAGCTTTTGCTATTGGAGCAGCTCCAGGAATGAGGTCAATGCGAAATTCCACTTGGCGATCAGGTGGCAATCCCGAGATATCTTCTGGAAAGACATCTGGAAACTCGGAAACAACGGGAACGGTGGAAGGAAATTGAACTTCAGCCTTTGCATCGACAGCGTAGGCTAAGTATGCAGGACAACCCTTGGCAACGTGTTTTCGGGCTTTTGCGATTGAAATAAGGCATAAGTCGCCTTTGTGTCTATCACCATAGATACAAATGTCTCGGCCCTCAGGAGTGGTAATTTTGATCATTCTTTTCTTACATACAATATGTGCCTCATTGTGAACCAACCAGTCCATGCCTACTATGACATCAAACTCCCCAAACTCCATAGGGATTAAGTCTATGTTGAACACTACATCCTCTACAAGCAATGTACAATTCCTATACACTTTGTCTGCTTTTACTAACATGTTGCTAGCAGTCTCTATATCAAGTACAATTGTAGTTTGGAAGTAGGCATATTGAATTGACGAGCAAATGATGTGGAGACAAACGAACGATTTGCTCCGGAATCAAACAAGATACGTGCAGGAATGGAATTAACATAGAACGTACCAGTGACCACCTCTGGGTCATCCTTTGCTTCTTCCGCGGTGATTTGGAATGCCCTTGTTGGAGCCCTTTGAGATTGATCCCTGCGAGCAGTGGAAGCTGCAGAAGATCTTGTTGCCGATTGTTGAACACTCTGATCTCTTGGGGGTTTCCGGGCAATCCCTTGCAAAATGGCCAAGTCGATGGCAGTTGTAGCACGCATCATCTTTTCATGGACAATGCTCCCAGTGATGGCCTTTCTGCCCACAGCAGAAACAATACATGTCTTGAGTCTTGCACTCCCCAGAGTGCGCTTTTCTGCATCGCCTGCAATCCCTCATTTCAGAACTGGCCGAAAAGGCCCTTCCTTTCTTGGGTGATGAAGATTGCTGATGGGATTGAGGAGAGAATCGAGATGATCCAGACTCCCGCTGCCTTTTTGGCGGCGACGGTTGAGTCGGTGTTGCAGCGGCTGACCCAATGACGTATCCCGATAATAAGACGATCTGCTCCACATTCCGAGCAGCCTCCAGTAACCCAACAAAAGTTGTATACCGAACCCCACTCATGATTCGGCGAATCTCATAGTCTAGACCGGCCTCAAACCGGGCTATCTTTCTTTCTTCTGTGTCAACTTGATGCGGTGCAAACAGACTTAATCGGGTGAACTCAACGGCATATTGTGTAACCGTTTTCGTTCCTTGAGTCAGGTTCAAAAATTTCACCTCTAGTCGGCGCTTCTCATCAGTAGGACAGTATTGCTGGGAGAATACTTCCTTGAATTCACTCCAGGACATGTGTGACACTACCTCCATCGTCAACACATATGTCATTGCAGCGTCCCTTGCAAACATTGCGGTTGCAAAGCGGACCATGTCTTTGTCAGCACAGTCACTGATTCTGAAAGTTCGTTCCGTGGTGGTGATCCATTCCAATGCAGTCACAGCATCTCCAGTTCCATCAAAAGTAACAGCTCCGTTACTTTTGAAGTCCTTAAATCTGCAACCCCTTGATCTGTTAGAAGACCCAGTGTCCTGTCTTTCCTCTTGATCGTCCTGTTGTTGTTCCTTGTTCTTTCGTTTATCAGCCTTTCGTTTTGCTTCGGCCTCATCTCTGGCCCTCAATTGGTCGGCAAATGACTGAGCCTGCTCAGCCATTCGTTTGGATTGTAGCTCATTGTTCTGTTCCATAAGAGCTTGCATCATCTGGAACATCTGTTGAGGAGTCATATCGTCTGCTGACATGTTCTGAAATATAACAACTTATATTTAGAACATTTATTTGTAAGTCCTAAGTGTTTACAGTTACCCTTTATTTGTCCCCATGTGCATGTCAATCCTATCTTAGTTTGGATCATTTCCTAGGAGTCCATTCTAATATCATAACCTAAGTTTGAGTCCAAGTCCTCGCGGACACTTGAAACCTCAAACTAATTCTCTGATACCAAAACCTGTGACACCCTCTTGCTTTGATATTATAATAGCAATCACCAGGATCGACAAACAACTCAATGAATTAAATGATAATTAAGATTGAATACTTAAATCAGAATTAAGCAAACCCACACTAAAGCAATGAAAGTATATGTCTACAGTGATTAAGTCTAACTATTACAACATCATAATTGTTTAAAAGTCATAAATCCCAGCCCAAAGCTACTACGTCAGTGTACCAATAGCTTCTAGGTCTCCGGGATATTGTAGTGAAATGCTTAAGTAGAAGGTCCAGCTACACTTTTGCCTTTGCCTGAAAACATGGTGAGTCAACTGTAAGCTAAAGCTTAGTGAGATAACAGATTATGCAAACAACAAATATTTCTTTACAAGCAATGCTTAACCATGGGCAGTGTAAGCCCCATGTATGTGAAAACAGGCAGTGTAAGCCTCAATGTACGTGTAAACCATGCAGTGCTAGCATGGGGTGGCAGTTCAAACGCTGATCGGGGATGTGCCGAACCTGACGGGATAACGAGTGGGATGATCAGTCCCCGACAGTGGCCTGCTGTCAGGCCCAGTCCAGGTCACATCAGATTGTGAAGTAATGATCATGCAGTGCAAGCATGATGTAAATAGATGCACTTTCAAATGAACGCTGGCTACATGTGTGTTACATGTCAAGTACGAGTGTGCATCATAACAACCAATTAATCATGAGTGCCAATTGATGTAATGAACAATGTGAACATGCCATTGAATGTATAAACATGAATGCAAAAACAATAAATGTTCGAATGACAATCTGTTACTCACAGTGATTGGTATTGTGTGACTTGTCTCTGAATCAATGTGTGTTTTGATAACACCACAATGATCTGTAAAGTAAGTGTAATAGTGATTTTGTGTCAGTAATTGCGTAAAACTTATATTCTGAAAATTAAATGTAATTGGGTCTGAATTCGGACCACATCCGAATTCGGATGGATCCGAAGTCCGGATGGTCCTCTGGTCCGAATTGGGGGTGATCCGGATTGGGTGATGGATCCGAAATAGAGTGACTGTCCGAATTGAGCAAGGTCCAAAACTACTAGTGGTCCGAAACTGAGATGGTCCGAAATTGGTGGTCCGAACTAGGATAATGATCCGAATTCGGATGGATCATCAATCCGAGTTCATACTTGGTAAATTTTCCAATATTTTCCAGAATTATGTTTTTGACCATTTTTGCATGTTTTGGGTCTAATATTGCAGATATAAACTTAAATGTACTATATCAACTTATAACATAACATAATGTACCAAATCAACCCATTTATTGTCCATTTTTCTACAAACTTCGAAGAACACACACACACACACTAAAACACACACTTAACTCAAATTCATACTTAGACTTTGAATCTGATTCTGAAATTTGGTATGTAACATCATCAATACTCGATTTAAACATTACAACAAGAATATATAACATGCATCAACATCTGAGATCAAAATCTTATGATTCGGTTTCCATAAAAACCGAACCAAAACCTCACAAATTCGAAGTACAGAAAGATTTTTACCTTGATTTGTAACTTGTAGTAGTTATAGTTCCTTAAATGTCACTTGAATCCAGATTTTTGCACCCTAATTTGATGATTTCTTGAGTGTTCTTTGGATGAAGCCGAGAGAGAGAGAGAGAGTAGTGAGAGAGTGTGATTCTTGAAAATGAAAGATTTTCTTTCTTTTATTCCCCTTTTTGACCCATTTGCATAACACACCCCTCAACTTCGTATTTTCTCATTTAACTGATATAATGATCGAAATTGACTTAAATTAACATAATAATCCTTTAATACAACCATTAAGTCCAAATAAATTGTAAATTACATGATCTTAAATTTTGGGATGTTACACTCACTGTCTTTTGGTGCATCGGGATCATTGCCTTCATCATCATCTCCCCTTCTCAGCTCCTCAGAATCCCTGCAACTTGTCTCCCCCTGAGCCTTTAGATTTTTTATTAATTGCTCAATAAGGGACCTCATCGTGCGGATTTCTGCAGCCTGATCTGCAACGAACGTCTTCAACTCAAGATTCTCTTGTTCAATCTTTCCAACAAATGTCTTCAGCTCTACATTCTCTTTGTCAATATTTGCATTATGCGCTTGTATCTTGCCGATGGCTTTAGTGAGCTGAAATATTTGGACTTGTTGAAAATCAACCTTGCTTCTGAGCTCAGAAAATCGTTGATTGTCAGTGAAGGTGGATGAGGTGGATGGAATGGATTGGATGGGTGTCGGAATGATTGGTGGTGGAATGAATGTTTGAGCGGATGGTGTTTCAGGCTCAGAAGCAGAAGCCGACGAAGCTCCCTGCATAATTCGATGCCTCTTGGCCCTCTGCCTAGGCACCAAAGGGGTTGTATCTTCATCCTCGAAATCGGAGTCATCTGCATCCGAATCCCTCGATGCTCTTTTGTTTGCTGCCTCTTCGTCGATAACTACGATTCTGGATCCATATCTGCCTATACGGACAGCCGGATCCTCTATCTCTATTGCTGCTGCTTCTTCAGCTACTTCTTCTATCTCAATCTCTTCCATTTCTTCCGACTCAGAATCAGATGTGGTCACAGCTTGACCTTCTTCCTCAGGCACATAATCCTCTATCTGTCGAAAAATATCTTCTTCCCCAGCTGGAGGTTCCAAAATATTTCCAACGAGCTCAGAAGTAATTTCCTCATTTGCATGCGGCCCTTGTGCCCAAATCTCTTCCAATGTTTCCACCCGTGGATCAGTTACGGAGGCTACAACCGAAGGACCAGCTTCTTCTGGCTCTTGCACTCTGCTTGTTGTAGGCCTAGTAGCCTGAGTCTGTCTAACTGAAGGTCTCTGCCTCCTCCTTCGTTGTTGTTGAGGCCTCTGCTGTTGCTGTTGATGTTGCGGCTGTTGCTGAACTTGAACTTCCCCGGCCTAGTTGGCAGCTTCAGGGGCTTGAAAATCAGGATTCACCACAGCACCAAAAAGTGGTGCCTCCACTGGTCTAGCCAATGCACCCCTGTGGGCTTGACAATCATCAAAAATACTTTTGTCGATCACTGCTACGCTTTGAATCTCTGGTAATTGCGGCAGATTTGGCAAGAAATGTCGGATCAGCATCATCACAAACCTGGGATATATCAAAAATCTTTCTCTTGCTGGAGCTGTTATCTGATGAACAAACTACGCAAAGAACATTTCAGAGTAACCGAACCTCTGGTTGTAGACCAACGCGATCATTGCCGATTGAATCTTCGACACAATATAACCAAAACCCGCTTTCTTCGGAGCGAAGCACACCATGAAGACATGTGCTAAATACCTCCATTGCCCAATCAACCCGCTCTTCATATATGATGCCTTTGCCACATCAAGGCTATACCCCATTCTTATGAACGCAGCTTGCCTAACTTCCAATGGAAAGTCTATCGGCCCGGCTACTTGCTCGGCAGAACCCAACTACAAAACCCGGCGTAATACATCTGCTGAAAACACGAGAGGTTGTCCAGCGATCCTGGTCCTCAATACTGTCGGAGTAACAGTACAATCGACCTGCAGATGGTCCCAAAATTCCCGAACATACGGCAGCATTATCTAAACGTTGTGCGAAAGGGCATAAGAAACCCCTGAAGCGGCCAAAAAATCCACCATTTGGCGGAATGCCTGAGCCTCAGGCAGCTCACGGTCTGGAGAAATGACCATATGGTGCTTTTGGACAAACACTCTATCCGCCATATCTGCACAATAAAGTATATAATATATAAGAATGATCAATATAAACATAAACTTGTTTAAATTCAAATTTGTTTTATTTCGAACTTATGTAAGTTCAAAATCCAACACATATAAATTTCTACAAGTTTGATTTAAAATTGAGGCAAATATTTTGATTTTAATGATAAATTCGAATAATATATTCGAAACAACCCTCATTCGAGTTTATTGGCTTGTTCGAGTTTAGTGACAAACTCGAAGCCACGATCAAACTCGAAATGTCGGTATGTTAAGAACAAAACTCAAAGATTTCAACCATTTTAGACTTAGAAAATTACATCCATTAGCCCTAATAGGTTCTAAGCGAAGATATTTGTCACTAATTTGATGTTTCACCGGTTCAAACTTTGTTATTTTGAATTACAAGGTTCACACCATTAAAACCTAAAAATCGGTTGATTTTGGCTCATATTGAGTCTAAAACATCCTAAATCTTGTACAATGATGTTGATTATACCTAGATTTGGTAATATTCTCGAACACAAACGGACAAAAACTCGATTAACAGTGCAAAATTCAAAACGACAAAGTCGAAGGCTTAAAGTCGAAATCTCTCTTGATAAACTCGAAGCACTAAAGTCGAAGGTAGGTGAATAATGAATGTCACTGTTGACCTATTTATACTAACCACCTTCGAGTTTGTATCTAAGTTCGAATTTACTGCCAAATTCGAATGTAACATTCGATTTTGGCTTAAACTCGAATTTAACTTAAAAATCTTGAAAATTTTGAAAATCTTTGAATTAAATTCAACTTTTTCAACTTTTCCAACTTTTTCGGGTAACGGAATAAACTATGCAAAATCAATTACCCTAAGCACAAGAGTTTCACGCAGTGTTTATTTTATTCAACTAAGAATGCATCCTCAGTAATTTTGACCTTTTTCCTAAATAAAAATAAAAATGAAGTAAAAAAAAATGAAGTTAAAATAAAATAAAATAAAATAAAATAAAGTAAAATTAAAATTTTGAAGCAAAACGTTAAACTTAGACTAATCTATATTATTTTAAAATTTACAACCTATATTTAACACTAACGGAATAATTTTGACGAGTATAGTCAAAGAAAGGTTCAATCAGATAGCGGTGTCAAATACGCACTTTCAGTATTCAAACTTTCACACTTAGGAATATTTGATTCCTTTGATTGTTTGTCGTGACATACATTTCTAGCCGATTGTTGGTATTATTTTCCCTTTAAACATGTTAGACTTCAGAATATCCCTTGGCCTTTTTATTTAATCAAGAAATTACCTTACGTGACTCATACTTAGACATACTTTTATGATCAAGGCATACACACAATGATTATAACTTTTTGGTATTGCAAACTTTCTTTAAAAGGCAAACATCGGACACAGGTCTATATTTACATACAACAAAGTGTCTTAGTTTGTCTTAAGGTTTATTTTTAATGCTAGCAAGACAGCGGTGACAGGTCTGTAGCGACGTACAACAAAGCGACTTATCTTGCTAACTCGAGTCAAACCAGAGGCAACAGGTCTGTACTTACCTACAACAGAGTTACTTGTTTTGACTCTTAACTCAGTATGATTTTTCTGTTCTTTCCATTTCTTTAAGAAGTATCTGATGTTTTCATACATCCCCAGAAAGTTTGCATACCTCATTTGGAATCAATGTCTGTATGTCTCTAACATAAAAATTAAGACCATTTGGTCATACATCTAAGTTAGTGACACGTCTGACTTTTTCTTGAATATTTTATTAGTCTTGAGACTCCCTATATGTATTATGCCTACCAACATATCAAACTGGATAATGTATAACACTTAGAATTTTAGGTGCATTATGTGTGAAAGCTAAACACTTAGAGATTGTATCAACTGTGCTAAATTTCGTCACTTTGAACCTATGCATCTAAGACTTAACTCATTTTATGATATTCTCTTTTTTTGAACTTTTTATGGTTTTCTCTCTTTTTTTTGTTTTTCATAAATAAGAGTAAGAAAATAAAATAAAATAACCTACTAACTTACTATAAAAGGAAAGTATCCTAAGCTACTAAACTTACTATAAAAAGAAAGAAATGCTACTGCTATAAAAAGAAATAAAATTCTACTAAGGTCAACTTACTCTGGATTACGCATTCCGTTTAGTTGAATTAAATACTCAAAACGTGACTTATCAAAATCTTTGGTAAATAAACCCGCATTATTATCATCCGTTGCCACTTTTACCAGCTTAATTAAATTCTTTTCAGCACAATCACGTATAAAGTGGTGTCTTATGTCTATGTGCTTGGTTTTATTGTGTTTAACTGGATTATTAGTTATTGCAATTGTTGATTGGTTATCTATCCTAATAGGAGTATGAGTATAAGTCAAACCGTAATCTCCAATTTTTGTTGTATCCACAGAACCTGTGAACAGCAACTACCAGCAGCAACATATTCGGCCTCGCACGTTAACACGGCTACCGAAGTCTGTTTCTTGCATTGCCAGGAAACGAGTCTCCCTCCTAGGAACTGACAACCTCCAGTTGTTGATTTGCGCGTCAAGCTGCATCCTCCGTAGTTTGAATCCGTGAACGCCTCCAATTCCAGATCTCCCTCCGCGTGATACCAAAGTCCCAGCTTCGGTTTCGACTTGAGGTATCGTAGAATCCGCTTCACAGCTTTCATGTGCATCTCTTTCAGATTAGCTTGAAACCTAGCACAAATACACACAGCAAACATTATATCAGGTCTAGAAGCAGTTAAATACATAAGTGACCCAATCATGGCCCGATATAACGTCGGATCCACATCGGTATCACTTTCTGTACCCGGTCCGAGATTGTGATTCACTTGAATCGGCGTGCTGAAGTGAGCTGTCAGCTTGGTTCCTTCCATCCCGAAGCGCTCTAAGATGTCGTAGACATACTTCGTCTGATGAATAAACATCCCCTCCTTCCTCTGTTCGACTTGCAAACCCAGAAAGAAGTTTAACTCACCCATCGCACTCATCTCAAACTTTGACTTCATCACCTTTTCAAAATCTGTGCACATCTGCTCGTCTGGTGATCCAAAGATGATATCATCGACGTACACTTGTACCAAGATGAAATGTTCTCCTTTTCGCTTCACGAACAGAGTACTATCTATTCTCCCTCTTTCAAACCCGTTTTCTAAAAGATGGTTGGATAGAGTCTCGTACCATGCCCTCGGTGCTTGATGCAATCCATACAAAGCCTTATCTAACTGATATACTCTGTCAGGATATTTCGGATCAGCAAACCCAGGCGGCTGTTCCACATATACCAGTTCCTTCACTTTCCCAGGCGGATCAGCAAACCCAGGCGGATGATATACCCTTTGAAGGAAGCAAAAGCTAGAAACAAACGAATTGCTTCAAGCCTTGCCACTGGCGCGAACACTTCATTGTAATCGATTCCTTCCTCTTGGTTGAAACCCTTTACCACCAGTCTTGCTTTGTTGTGAGTGACTATACCCCGATCATCTCTTTTGCACTTAAAAACCCATTTGGTTCCTATTACTATTTCTCCTCGAGGTAACGGAACTAACTCCCACACTTTTAGTTTCCTAAACTGTGACAGTTCTTCCTCCATCGCTTCAACCCAAGAGTTGTCTTTTAGTGCGATTTGCACATTTTTTTGCTCTACTTGCGAGATGAAACATGAATAGAGGCAGGTATGAAAGGCCTCGGAGTCATTTATCATCGACAACAACACTGTGTTGTTATTTAAACTACTCCTAGTCCTCACACCAGCATTAAGACTTCCTATGATACTTTCAATAGGATGATTCTTGTTGATCCTAGATGTCTCTATCTCGTCAACCCTCAGATTATCTCCTAAATTTGATCCTATCTCTCCTAACGGGGGAACGACTTCAGACTCCACATTTTCTTCCTCATGGACACTGTATTCAGAGTTAGAGCTTGTTGTCTGATTTTCGTTTGTAGGCACTTCAGAATCATTTAATGCTGGAGATCTATCTTCAGTTGATGTAGGCTCGGATGTTGATGGACAGGTGGTCCTTGGAAAACTGTGACTCTCGTCATTCTGATTTAATGACGACAAGTCCTGTTCGATTGTACCTGCATTTACATCCAAAGGAATGTTAAATGACTCAAACAATTTGTCATAATCAAATATCCATTCCGGACCAGTTTGGGGTTCATGTGTATAACTTGTGACTTCAATGTTATACACAATCTCTACTGTACCATTTGATTTGTTAAAAACCCTTTTATTTGGTGAGTTCGGCACATAACCTAGGAAGTATCCTTCGTCAGCCTTTTCACCAAACTTATGTTGATGTTTTGTTTTCATTAAAGTACATGGTACCCCAAAAGGTTTGAAGCCAGTTAAATTTGGTGGCCGTTTATTCAAAATTTCATAACAGGTTTAGTTAAATGATTTGACAGTAAGGACCCGGTTTAAAACATGGCACGCGGTATTCACTGCCTCCCCCCAAAACATGGTAGGAAGCTTTGAATCCGAAAGAATGGTCCTTGCTGCCTCAATCAATGTCCTGTTTTTCCATTCGGCCGCCCCATTTTGTTGTGGCTCATATGATGCACTAAATTGATGCACTATACCCTTTGATAGGCAATATACACCAATAACAGTGTTTTTAAATTCTGTTCCGTTATCACTTCTAATTCGTTTAACCCTCGTTCCGTAAGAATTTTCCACTTGGTATAAGAACCCGATGAGCTTGGCAGATGTCTCGTCCTTTGTACCTAAAAAGAAAACCCAAGAAAAACGTGAGTAATCGTCAGTAATAACTAAACAGTACCAACTACCACCTATACTCCTTTTGTTGATTGGTCCGAAGAGGTCCATATGCAACAAATCGAATGTGGCAGCGATTGAGTTTTGAATCTTGGACTTATGTGTCTTCTTATGTTGTTTTCCTTTCTTGCACGGTAGACACTTATCCTCAAACTGAAAACTTTACATAGGAACACCTTGCACCAATCCATTTTTCGTAATGTAGTTCATTTTCCTTAGGTGGAAGTGTGCCATGCGTCTGTGCCATAAAACCGACTCAGTCTCTGAAGCTTTAGATAGCAGACAAATTGGTCCCATCGAAGATTCCGGCTTGTTCATGTCGAGCATGTACAGATCATTCTTCCTTGGAGCCCTCATCAGTATCCACTCTTCAGGTACTTTGAACCCCGGTTTTAACACTAACGCCTCAGTATCAGTGAAAAGTATTGAGTTCTTCTTATCACAGATTGAGATACACTAATGAGATTGTGAACCAGTTTATCAACGTGATAAACTTGATCCAGTTTGATAGTCCCATTAGTGACCACTCCAGTACCGGTGATATTTCCTCCTTTATTGCCAGCGAATGATACAAATCCCCGATTCCCTCCCTTGAAGTCTGCAAGAAGACTTCTTTCCCCTGTCATGTGCCTGGAGCAACCACTGTCGATGAACCATTTGTTGTTTGGACCTCTAGTTATCTCCTGCACATGAAAGAAAATAGGTTAGTTATCACGGGGAACCCAAGCCATAACTGACTTGGTAATACCATTCTCGTCCACATACTTAAACTCTTTCAAATACCCATCTCTCCGTTCAGGTGACTTGGGTTTTTGAAGTGGAGTCTGTTGTGGTGCCGAGTGATTTAAGTTCACTCTTTGCCTTTGTGTAGCCATTTGCTGTGGAGCTCTTGAATAGTCACGATTATATGGCAATTCCGACTGATATCCCTGAGTTCTACCTGGTGTTTGATGTCTAACAGGAGTGTGGGACCTAACTGGAGTGTAAGCTCTGCTAGGTGTAGTACTCCTATAATGTTGTTGCGGTCCTGACCTAGATTGATTAGTGACTCGATTTGGTGAATTAGTCCTAATCACTTCTTTGGTTCGACCCGACACAGACATTTGTTTCACAGCAGATTTAGGTGCGGCTTGCACAGTTTTCTCGGTATTCGTAGAACTACTAGTGCTTGCAACACTTGTAGAAGGATTAAGTTGCTCCGGCTTTCCAGTCTTAGGTGTAGTATCTACTTTCCTATGTGGACAACTAGAAGCAACATGTCCCCTTTCGTGACATCTAAAGCAAGACATTTTGTCAATTGACTTTTTGTGTGTGCCCTTTGACTTAGGTGTCTCACTAGTGTCTGGCTCTTTTGTTTCAACTATAGCGAATGGTTCATCCTCCTGATCATTAAAGTCAATTCTGTGTTGTCCTACAGGTTTATCACTAGAGGATGGCACAAATTTAACCTTCTTAATCTTGATATTATTAGCAGTCACCTTAGTTTCATTTTCCTTAGCAATTTGAGACACTGGTTCTGGTATTTCCTCTGATTCAACTGATTTCTCAGTTTTCTCCTGAGGTTGAGGTACATAATTGTCATTAAAAGGTGGAGGACTCTCAGGATACCCTAGACCTACAGGCTTCTTAGACTGACGCTGTGCATCTAAGATTTTCCCTAGGTTAAGTGATGAGTTCCTAAACTTTTCAAGTTTACTATTTACCTCAGCTACCTTTACCTTAGATTTTGCTAGCTCTACTTCTTTGGTTTTAAGCTCCTTGGTCAATGCCTCAACATGTTCATACATCAGTTCTAACCTAACACACTGTTCGCTCAGTTTGTCCTTTAGAACTACCACATCTTGCGCATCTGCCTTAAGTTTATCCCTAAGATCTTGCTTTATATCTATTAGGCTAGCATTATCTGATTTTAACGATTCATTTTGAGCAGATATTGTTTGATGTGATTCAAGTACTAATTTTAAACTATCGTTAGATGTAGCACACAAAACACATAAATCATGGAAAAGAGAAAAGTTTAGAGATACCTTGGCGTGATCTGATTCCACGTTGGCCATCTGTTTGGCGAACTCCAGAATCGTCTGACTTTTCTACCCACATCGGACTGCTTTCATTCTGACTGCTGTCCCCTGTCTTTTCCTCTGCTCCGTCACTTCCAGTCTCAGTCACTTCAGCCATAAAGGCTCTAGCGTTCGACTCTGGATGTGTACTCCAGTCATAAGTTCCATCTAGCTGTCTGTCTGATGTGACATTGGATAACAGACCAGCTATATTCGTCTGACTGGTTGAACTACTCGGTAGATATCGCCCTTGCGATTGATTCTGATACTGTCCCTGGTAGTTCTCTACTTTCGGTCTCTGACACTCTCTAGCGAAGTGTCCTAACCCCTGACAGTTGTAACACTTAACCTTGGACTTATCAAATCCAATCTTATTGTTACTAACATTAAGATTCCTTCCCGTTCTTTTGATGAACCTTTTAACTCTCTGACTTACCATGGCAAGTTGCCATTGCAGATCCATCTCTTCTAGATCATCAGGGTCTACCTGATCGTAATCCTCATCCCAAAGCGCGGGATCGTTGATTTTGCCTTGAACGCAATTGCCGTAAGCGGCCACGAATGAAGCCAACAGATTCAGATGGTCTTCAGCAGATTTTGCGCTCATAGGCATCTTGGAATACCCTTGAGATGTAGATGCTGAAGTAGCCTGATGCTGCTTTTCTTCTGGTCTAGCAAACCCTAAGAAAGCCCTACTTACTGAGTCTTCTGTTTCAGCCGTTGACGATGTTTCTCCTGAAAAAAAAGCTGTAGCCGTCTTCAATTCAGTTGCTACTGAAGGATTTGATTTCCCAAAGTACATAGCAGGATCTTGAACTTGGTCATAATTCGTTTCCTTCTTCAGCAACTCAAAGTGATATGCCCTCAGCGTTCCTATAACATTATCTAGAGTCAGAGTATAGAACTTGTCTTCATCATGCTTTATCAAGGCCACATACATCTCCCATTTAGCCGGTAAAGCATCTAGAATCTTGTTAATTTTCTCTGTTTCACTATACTCCACATCATGGCTGTCTAACTAAGTCAATAGATGATAAAATCTGGTAATAGTCTCATCCAGCTTTTCGTTCTTCAATGCTTTGAAGATGGCGAACTGCTGCCTGAGCATTTCCATTCTGTTCTTTCTGACCCTCGGGTTACCTTCACACCGTTTCTCTAACGCATCCCACAGCTCTTTTGCTGTCTTCTGATTACGGAAGGTGTGCAAGATCTCCTGAGGTAACGTCATTCTAATGATAGGGAAGGCACGGTTCTCGGCTTCATACAGCTTTTTATCGTCATCCTTCATCTTTGAATAAGGCACAACCTTTTGTCGTCCTTCAACCTCAGCTGTAGCTGGAATGTATCCTTCGTCGATACAAATCCACATTCGCATATCACTAAACCTTGCGAAGTCGGCAAACCTATCCTTCCACCAGTATTAGTCCTCTATTTTCATCAACTTCGGTGGAGAATTCACTTTTCCAACCTCGTGATCCATCTCAATGAACCTCTGTAGACTTGTAATTGTTTCAAATATTTTTGAATTCAAACTTAGTTAATTTAATTCGAAATTAATTTTAAGTAATCTTTCGAATTTAGATAAATTCGAATTTGATTGATTTTAAACTGGTTTGGAACTAAATTCGAAATTAAGTTTGAAGACCAACTATATTCGAAATTAACAACAAATTCGAAGGTCCTTAAATTCGAAATCCCTAATTCGACTTTAGTGTAAAGTCGAAATTCCAAGCAAATTCGAGATGGCCAAATTCGAATCAAACTTTAAAGAATCTCGAAAGGAGCGTATTTTCAGTCAAACTCGAAAATGAGCAAACCCTAATATCCCCTCAACAAACTCGAGCGCCACAAATTTGAAAAACGGCTAATACTTCGAGTTTTTCAAGGTTTGCAGATTAAACCAATATTTTTTACAAGTAAAACTACTGATTTTGAGCAAAAACTTGAACTACAACAAAGTATTTCCCGAAATCTGATTTGATAAGCTCGAAAAACCTCCAAAATCGTGATATTAACCGTCCAAAACGTCAAGAAACCTAGGATGTTGCTTATGGACACGAAGAACACGAAGAACACCCTAATGGCTCTGATACCACTTGTAAGGTCTTGACTCTACGGATCTATCTCGACGCGACACCGTCCAACGAGTGCGGAATCCTCGTTAGCGTCTTGACAGTAAGATCACACACACGAAACACGGAGACTACCACGGCGTTATACGAACGATTAAGAACGCACCTACACGATGATTCTCTCCGAAAACACTCTCTGAATACTAGTAAACTCGATATCGCCTTTGCTTAATTACTCTCTGAAATTCTGCAAAAGTCTGATAATTATTCGAGTTAATCCTTAATTATATTGACCAATTCGAGTTTGTCTTAGGACAAATTCGAATCAATTCGAATCAGGCCCAAGGCCCATTCGAATTTGTCCTCAAAGACACTTTCGAATTTACCTTAAGCACAAATTCGAATTTAGATCAAATTCGAATTTCACTATCAAACTTATGTTTGATTTTCTGTTTTAACTTATGTTTGAATATATCTTTGAACTTTATGTTTGAACTTCTTGTAATACGTTACACTAAGTTCAAACATACAAACAATAAATATCAAACACACATAATCAGATATATCAAACACTAGTCAATATTCAATATTACGTAACTTGACTTACACAAAATGCTAACTATACTTAGACTGCTATCGTCACACAGAGTGTACCAACAAACTTCAGTTGGGGTTTACGAAGCAAGAAAATAAAAACGAAATATATTGCCATAATAACTACAAATCGATTAAGAAGTATATAACCTGGAATTACTAACCTAATCGGGAGGAAGGAAGAACAAAATACAGTAGGAAACTCTAGCCTCAATGCAGTACCACCAATGAATCAGTTGGCAACGTGATATCGCACCACCATAAATCCATACTCGAACATTTGATGGGGGAGGAACGAGAGACAGAGGAAGAGAGGAAGATAGGAGTTTACGACCGTTTTGTTCTTTAAAAGTTAAAATCAGTTTTAATTGGGATGGAAGAGCCAAACGAAAAATTTAGGGGGGAAAGTAATTGTCACAATGTATTTTATCACTGAATGAAAAATTGTCTTGAAAAATTGGGGCATTTGAGTTCGTTAATATAGAAGTGTTCCAAATACCATTTGGATGGGAAATTTTTTATCGGTGCCAAATCTATAAACTTCAAATAAAATATTAAAATAAACAAGATTATACTTTAAATGAAAAAAAAATACAATATTATTAAATAACATCTAAAAAGGATAAATACACTATATTATTTTTAATATAAAATAAAAATAATTAATTATATCTACTATTTGACGTTATCCAGTAATATTATTTGTCTTTATTATCTATTTAACATTTGTTAATTTTTAGTTAATCTATATATAAACTTAAAAAAATCTTAAATTATATAATCTATCCATAAATTCAAATAAAAAATTTAGAGTAAATTACAGAAATGGTCCCGGTGGTTTACATAAAACTTTGTGTACGGTCCCTATAGTTTCATTTTTACATAGACGGTCATTATCTTCATTGTTTACTTGCAAAATTGGTCATTCTGCTGTTAACTTTAACCATGAAGTAGTTAAATCTTATATAATGACCATTTTACCGTTTCTTTAATTAAATTTTGATATTTCAAGTCTGTTTTACTTATTATTATTATTATTATAACTATTATTATTATTATTATTAATTCAACTTTTTACATATTTATTTATTTGTTTATTAAGTTTTCTTATATTTTAATATATTTTTAATTTAAATTACAAACTTATTTATTTCTTTTATTATAAACAATTGTATCAAATTAGAATCCATTTTCCTTTTTAGTTTTTCCGAATGAAAAAAATATAAACATTTTATATTGTAGCTTTCCAAACCAAAAAATTTTGAAACTTAAACTTTTATTAGTTTTTTCAAACGAAAAAAAGTTGCAAACTATTCATGTTTTAAGTTTTTTCATTTTCTAAACGTAAAAAATATGAAAACCAGTCTGTTTTTTATTTTTTGCACCAAAAGATTCAACCCTTTCTGATTTTTTGTTTTGGGAAACGAAAAGAAATACAAACCATTTTGTTATTAGTTTCTACAAACGAAAAAACTACGAATAATTCTGATATTCAGTTTTTCCAAACAAAAAAAAAAATCATATTATTTTTCTAGTTTTTCGAACGAAACCATTCCTTTTTATTTTTTTCTTCGAACGAAAAAACTACGAACTATTACGTTTTAAAAGTTTTTCCTAAATACGAAATAGTGTGTAGTCTTTTTGTTTGGAAAAACTAAAAAAATGACGTAGTGGTTAGATAATCTAAATAGCAACAAAATACAAATCATTCCATTATTTAGTTTTTTAATGAAAAACGACAAACCTTTTTATTATGTAGTCTTTTCATATTTTTTACGTTTAGAAAATGAAAAAACTTAAAACAAGAATGGTTTGTAACTTTTTTTTGTTCGAAAAAACTAATTAGGATTCAAAATTTTTTGGTTTGGAAAACTACAATATAAAATGTTTGTATTTTTTTTCATTCGGAAAAAATAAAAAATAAAATTGATTCTACTTTGATACAATTGTTTATAATAAAAAAAATAAATAATTTGTAATTTAAATTAAAAGATATATTAAAATAAAAAAATTAATAAACAAATAAATTAATATGTAAAAAGTTAAATTAATATAATAAATAATAATAATAATAATAATGGTTGTAGTTATAATAATAATAAGGGTAAATTACAACCTGTGGTTATATACAAATTATGGTTACCATCCTTTTCACATCAAAACTACAAATTCAGTACCTATTGTTGCTCTTTTGTTATGCTTTTGGTCTTTTGACCAAACATTATTTGAAAAATGACCATTTTGCCCTTTCAGTTTGGTTTCATTTTTAGTTCTTGATCAATTACTTTCTTTTTTATATTATTTTAATTACTTTTTATTCTATCATTTTATAAATAATATGTACTTTTTTCTTATTATTACAATTTGACTAAAATAAATAAAATTTTAATACATTGTCTTTTATTATTATTATTAATCACGTATTTAAATGAAATAATATATGATGATAATTTATTTACTTTTTTATTTTTATTAATTATTATACAACTTTAATAAAAAATAACCTTTTATTTATATATATATATATATATATATATATATATATATATATATATATATATATATATATATATAAAATATATAAAAGTTGTATCATATTATTATTATTATATTTATTTCAAACACATATTCAATTATTTAATCTTTGTTTAACGTTTTCTGTTTATTATATATTACTTCATATAAATATATATTTAACTGTAACATCCGTCTTTTGGACCTGGTACGTGGAATTATTTTAGTGGATGATTATTTAATTAATATTGGGTTGGTCCAATTATATCACGTTTCGTGGATTGATACGTGTCGAGATTGGGCTTGCGTGTCCGGGTTATAATTTTAGCGGATGGATTATATTTTTGGGATCACGGGACTAAATGAGTTAAATGGGTATAAATATTGAAAATGTGATATCGGGTTCGGGTTAATGGGTTCGGGACAGGTTAAAATAGAAACGTATATGTGTTGCTTTCTCCCTTTCTTCTTTATCCATTTGAGAGAACCCTAAAAGGTGTAGAGTGTGTGTTTGAGAAAGCTCCAGCAGCCAGACATCTCCTCTAAACTCCAGAATTAGTTGGGAAGGCTTGGATTCAAGCTAATCATTTTCTTTGTGTATGTTCTTGAGCTCAACAAGGTAAGGGTATTAAATTGAGTTTCTAATTTGTGATATATGTGGTAGAGTTGTGTAACGAAGTTCCCAAGCTGTAAGGGACTCTTATATATTGAATTATGTGTGTAATTGGAACTGAAAATCGTGTATGGAAGGAGTTAATACTCCTGGGCAGAGCTGAAATCGCAGGTTAGGGGTTGGGGTTTTCGTGGTGTCGCGGCGCGACCACCAGGGGGCCCACGGCGCGACCAAGAGCCTGCGAGGGAAATCTGAATTGGGTCTTATGAAATGGGTTTGGGTTGAATTAGTGTAGGGTTTCTTCGGGATTGTTCGGGATGAGTCTTGTATGTGTTTGGGGTCGCGTTGGGGTTACTTTGAGTCAGGTTCTGTTTGGGTTTCAAGGTATCGATCGGGTTTCGGGTACCGTGGGGTTGTCGGGTCCGGGTCGAATTCGGGGCATTGAAATTGTGTGATACGTGCTACTCGGGATTGTGCTTAACGATTGGGATCTCCGTGTGTTACAGGGACTAGCGGGCAGTGAGACGGGTTTGATCAGGGAGGCCAGAGTTCGGGAACTCAGTTAGGTGAGTACTCGAGTTCTTTCCAAACGCGCACCATCTTTTGTGTTTGTAGTCGTGTAGCTATTATATGTGTGTGTTGTATATGTGAGACAGGGACGTGAACCTCAGGTATATCCTATCCTTATACGTGTTATATACGAGTTATGAGATCTATTCCAGGGGTTCATGATGTGTTCCAACGGACGATAAGTCGTGAAGGGGTCGCGCGGGTTGGCTGTCCCTAACAGTCCTTGGGGCGTATATATACGACAGGGCCTGTAGCCGGGTCGCTCCTGTGCTACAGTGTTATTACCGCTCACTGCTGTGTGCGGTGTGTCTGCCGGGGAGGGGTCCCCACAGGGCTTATGTTACTGTACAGATCTCATACTTGCGTCTTTATACCTGAGATGCGTGTTGCGAAATCGGGAGAGGGATAGGGATTGTGTACTATGTGTTATGTGCTATGTGCAGTGTCAACCCTCGTGTGCTCACGAGCTTTATAGCTCATGTCTTCGAGTCTAACATGTTCAGGGAATCAGAAGTTACCTCAGCCGCCGCCGAGATAGATTCGAGATCGACTTGAAGATATGTAATAGTTCTGTGTTTTGTTTAGAACTATTTGTGATAGTCGTTTTGGGATAATGTAATCAGTATGTAGATCTGATATTTTGGGATATTACGTTAGTTTAATCTGGGAATGTGAATGTACTGAATTGCATTTAACTTCGTGTATAAAGTTTAAAGTTTTAAATTATCCATGATCTGCATTATCCTATGACACGTGTGTTATAGATTTTCTGCGATATTGTCACTTATGATATTATGTTGACGTGGTATTTCCGGGATCGGGAGGGGTGTTACAGCATGGTATCAGATCTTGCGGTTTGAAGTTTGAGTATCATTAGCGGATGCTTAACTTAGACCTTGTTCCGGTCCATGGGGGATCGTTTTGAGATTATATTAGTGGATTAACCGACCTGACTTAGTGTATAACGTTGGGTGATTTATCCTTTGTGCTTAATCATTTTGTTTTGTGCAGATCAGTATGGCAGACCAGGATGAGGGATCGGGCGCGGGTAAGCCGCCCAATGATGAGTATATTCGCAAATCAGAGCTACTCGAGGTATTGACCGAGTTTTATAGACAACAGAAAGAGCAAGAGAGGGAACATGGTCAGAATGTAGGGCCAGTTGTTCGGCATACTGAGACCGAGTCATGGGGTGGAGCTTCTTCATCTTCTCAGAGGGGCGGGTCCTTTAAGGACTTCATAACGGGCGCCCCACCGCAGTTCCGGGGAGATGGCGAGCCGGGGGCGGCTATCGCTTGGGAGCGTGAGATTGAGGCTGCCTTCCGGGTAGCCCATGTTGATCCTAAAGACATGGTCGGGTATGCCGCATATCAGTTACGGGGTGGAGCATCTCAGTGGTGGAAATCGATCGAGTCTTCGATGACCCAGTCCGGCGCATATGCTATGACTTGGGAGCAGTTCAGGGCAGTATTTGAGCTCCAGTATATTCCTCGAGATGAGAGACGAGAGATGGAGCGCCGATTTCTCCATTTGCAGCACGACAGTATGACCGTCCAGCAGTATGTTGATCGGTTTAATGAGTACTCACAGTTCGCGCCTCAGCAAGTTGACACGGAGAGCCGTAAGGCTGATGCGTTTATCGATGGGCTTCGATATGATACTCAAGAGTTTTTGGGGCTGCACGATACCCCTACGTTCGCCAGAGCTTTAGAGATGGCCCTCATGAGGGAGCATGAGATACTTAAGCAGAGGGAGCAGCCCTCTTCTCAGAGACAGCACACCGGGACATCTGAGCAGCCAGCGAGTGTAAGGAGGTCCTCCGGGGACGCTCCCAATGATCAGCATCCGGATCAGTGGCAGTTCTCGGGGCAGGGTTCAGGGCAAGGGTCGGGGCAGAGGCATGATAGAGACAGGGGCCGAGACCGTCGGTCGAGACGACAGGGCCAGAGTAAGAGATCTGGGGCTCAGAGCCAGAGCAGTGTGGGACAGGGGTCCCAAGCATCCGACAGCCGAGTTGAGAGTTCTTATCGGGATCGGGAGTGCCCGAAGTGTCACCGGCGCCATTTAGGGCGGTGTTTGTCAGAGCAGCCTCGTTGCTTCAGTTGTGGTCAGCGGGGCCACGCCGCGTCTGTTTGTACAGTTCCTGAGCCGTTATGTTTTCGATGTGGGAGGCCGGGACATCACGTTAGGGACTGTCCGGAGCCGAGGCCGTCAGTTTAGGGGGCCAGTTCGAGTGGGGCCAGGGCTGAGCCGTCGTCATCTAGCTGCCATGATTCTGTTCCGAGGGGCCGAGGGCGAGTATTTCAGGCAACAGCGGAGGAGGCACAGGATGCAACAGATGTTGTTTTGGGTACGTACATTCTTAACGGACTTCGAGCTCGTGTATTGTTTGATTCCGGGGCGGATCGCTCTTATGTGTCTGTTGTCTTTTGTGCGTACTTTAGTTTGTCTCCTTCTCCTTTGTCTGTTCCTTTGGTTGTCGAGAGGGTCGATGGGAGTTCTATGTTAGTGATTCGGGTATATCGGGATTGAGTTTTAGAGATAGATTCCCATCAGTTTGTGATCGATTTGCTGCCGATTGAGATCAGTAGCTTGGATGTGATTGTGGGTATGGACTGGTTGACTGCCAGACGGGCTGATATTTTGTGCACTAAGAAGATCATCCGTATACCCATTTCTGACAGTGAGAGTGTTATTGTGTATGGGGAGCGTCACAAGGGGGATATTGGGATTGTATTGATGGCCAGGGCTCAGCGATATGTGTCTAAGGAATGCGAGACCTTCCTAGCTTATGTGGTTGACGCGAGGAAGGAAAAGAAGACCTTAGAAGGTATTCCGGTGATTCGTGAGTTCCCTGAGGTATTCCCAGAGGAGTTGCCTGGGTTACCGCCAGATCACTAAGTAGAGTTCCGTATAAATCTTGTTCCTGGGGCGGTGCCGATTGCGAAGATGCCTTATAGGCTGGCACCGACAGAGATGCGAGAGTTAATGTCTCAGTTACAGGAGCTTTTAGATCGGGGATTCATCCATCCGAGCTCGTCACCGTGGGGTGCGCCGGTGTTGTTTGTGAAAAACAAGGACGGCAGTGTGCGGATGTGTATCAACTACAGGGAGTTGAACAAAGTGACCGTGAAAAACCGATATCCGCTTCCACGTATCGATGACTTGTTTGATCAGCTCCAGGGATCGAGTTTCTTCTCTAAGATTGACTTGCGATCTTGGTATCATCAGTTGAGGGTCAGAGATAAGGATGTGCCGAAGACAGCGTTCCGGACTCGTTATGGGCACTACGAGTTCCTTGTGATGCCGTTCGGTTTAACTAACGCACCCGCAGCTTTCATGGATTTGTTGAACATAGTGTGTAGAGCTATGTTGGATATATTCGTGATCGTGTTCATCGATGACATCCTGATCTACTGAGGAGCGCGGGAGACCACGGGCAACTCCTCCGAGAGGTTTTGACTGTGCTACGCAGGGAGAAATTATACGCGAAGCTGTCCAAATGTGAGTTTTGGCTATGGGAAGTGCAATTTCTGGAGCATGTGGTCAGTTGTAACATCCTCAGATTTCATTTATTGTAATTGGGATAATTATATGAATTTTTGTATAATTAAGTTGGATTGCGAAAGATGATGATGTATCTGAATATTTAATGGTTGGTTGCTATTTTAATAAATTAAGAAACTTTAGAATTTTGAATTAATATTATGGAGTAAGAAGATTTATAAATGTTATTGATGATAAAACTAAGATAAAATCAGTATTTAATAAAATCAGATAAGTTGAGGGGTTAAATGTGTAGTTAGCCGAAACTTGGGAAATAAAAAGACTTTTAGTCTTTCATATGGTTCATTTCACCATTTGAACTCCAAAAGCTCTCCATCTCTCTCTAAATCTGCTGAAATTCGAAGTTGAGGAACCAAATTCGTGGAATTAATCTGATTATAAACAAGATTCAAGTGGAATTAAGGTAAGAACATGATTTATCAACTTGGCGTTTTATTTTGAGGATAAAAATGCATAAAATCATATTTAAAAATCTGAGAAATGTTGTTGCATGTTTGTTAAATCAGTTGGATATCATCAGTTGAAGTTCCTTGAAGGTTTGGAAACAAGAATGTTGATTAATTCGTCTTAAACGGTAAGAAAGCTGAAATTTTGTGAGTTTTTGAGTTCTTGGAGTTTTTACTCATTTTTGGTCCAATCTGGACGAATTTGGATGTTATTGATATGGAAAATGGATTAGAAACAATCAATATATGAAAATATATCAAATGTATGGATTGCATGTTGATAAAATTGAGTTTTGACAATTTTTACTTAGAAACCCGTAGTTGCGACCTGAACTTCTGCTGGTGAACTCGGCGAGTTCCCAAGAACACTTGAACAAATCTTCAAAAATGCATAAGTGGTTGGATTCGAATCCGGTTGGGACCCGAATTCGGATGAGACCCGAACTTGGATGGAACCGAACTCGAATAAGAACCGAACTCGGATGGGTAAAGTAATTCGGATGGGTCCGAAATCCGGCCGAGGATCCGAACTTCGGACCTGAACTCGGCGAGTTCCAGAGACCAACTCGGCGAGTTGGCTGCAGTTTATGTGAAATTCAGATGGGTTTTCAAGAACCTGAATTTATGGATAATTAATTACACATTTGGGATATCCTTTGTAACATATTAAGGTAAATAAAGAAGGATTAATTGGGAATAATAACACCTCGAATGATGGTTTTTAACGTGAGTTTCGGATGACGGTTCCGATTGTTGTAATACTTTAATATTGTATAATCATGATGGAAATTGTTACCAAACATATGTATGATATGTTTTATTTATGAAAATGTAATAGGTCCCTTGTGGTGTTGTTTAACCCACAGTGGGGTACTTTGTGAGTCCGGTTGAAATCCCGAGGAGAAAAAAGATAAACTGAAACTAACTAACGCACCCACTGTGAGTACCTTTGATTTTAACATGTCTGCATCTGCTTTATGTTTGCTTTGCCTACTGAGGCATGTTGTTTCACTTTCGTTTGGCACTCTACTAACTTGCATATATGTTGATGCACATTCATACTTGTTGCATGTTCGTTTCTTCGTTATGCATCTTATTGATGGACCTGCGGGTCGCATCTGTACTCTGATGTTACTATGCTATATAACCAAGAGTTTGACACCTCTGTGGTCAGGATAGACAGTAGGTCATCCCCGATGTTATGTCTGCCTCAGATGGTTGGTTGTTCTTATGTCGAGTGTCATCTCGAAGGAGCTGCGGCTCGGGTTTGCGTACTTTGAGTACGTGGGGAGTATACGGTATGTGTTACCGATGTTACTATTGGGGGGGGGGGCATCATAAGGATTTGTGGAATGTGTAAAATCATTGGTATTCACTAAGCATTCGCTTACCCCTCAGTTGTTGACATTTTTACAGGAAAAGGGAAATCTGTTATGGGACCTTCTAGTTAGGTCGTTTGTGAAGTCTTGGAAGATTTGGTACTACTCAATCGGTAAATGAACTATGGGACCAATGTTGTAATATATTCTGGATGTTGTAATAATGAATTGAGAATGTAGACTTAGTATTGGAACCTTGTAGCACCGTAGGGTGTTTAAAACAGTTGTATTATTTTTATTTTATGTATTTTAATGCTTCCGCAATTTAATTAAGTATTCAGATCATTATGTAATTGTATGTTGGTGATTAATCCTTGGTGTATTGAAATAGTGGTTATTGTGGCGAGGGTGTCACAGCCAATGGTATCAGAGCAGTAGTATGAGATTCAAGTGTCCGCGAGGTCTTGGTCTCAAACATTAGGTGATGATATGTAGTGGTTTAAGTAATGATCTGAACTAAGATAGGCTACGATTTAGTAGTCATAGGAGATTGACTTTCATAAGGTACAATGGGTGGTGTCAATAAATAAATGACATGTTACTAAACAAGTTATATGTTTTATATTTTAGAACATGTCTTGAGGAGGAATGACACCCGAAGAAACAAGAGAAATGATGTTAGCCATGATGGCTGAGCAGAATAAGATGATTCAAGACCAGTTTTGGGCTCGAGATGAGGCCGAAGCTAAGAGAAGGGAAGACAAGAGAAAGAACAAGGAAAAAGAGGGCAACAATGATGAACAAGATGACAACATTGGGTCATCTAATAAGCCCAAAGGTTGTCGTTTCAAGGACTTCAAAGGAAATAGGGCAGTGGTGTTTAATGGACTGGGTGATGCTGTTGCCGCACTTGAATGGATAACAGCAACTGAGCGAACATTCCGAATCAGCGATTGTGCTAAGAAGGACATGGTCCGGTTCGCTACTGCTATGTTCACCAAAGTCGCGGTTATGTGGTGGAATTCCATGGTTAACGCCTTAACCTTAGAGAAAGTATCTGCTATGACATGGGCTGAGTTCACTAAAGTCTTTACTCAGCAATACTGCCCGGCCGATGAGCGCCAAAGACTAGAAGCTAAGTTCATGACACTGATTCAGGGGACTAAGTCTGTGTCCCAGTATGCGGTAGAGTTCACGACGCTAAGTTTGTTCGCGCCTCATCAGGTCGATACAGAGGAAAGAAAAGTGACCAGATTTGAGGCTGGTCTTGATCTGGAAATCCGAAGAGTGATGAGCAACGTACGCTACCCCACATTTGCTGGTCTACTAGAAGCCGCCAGAAATCTGGAACAGATTCTGAGTATGTCTGGGTATGTGATGGGGTCTGCTGCTGTTTCAACTAACCCAACTCAACCTTCACCACCGAAACGTCAACACGAAGGAGGTTACTCTGGTTCATCTCGATCATCGCAGTACTCGCCGCAACAATCTTACCATTGACAGTCTGGTTCGTCCAATAGGGCTCGTGCGTACTCCATCAACACCGAGCCGCAGAACTGCAATAAATGTCATCTGGAACACTTCGACAAGTGTACTAATGAGCGTGCATGTTTTTGCTGTGGAGAATTGGGCCACTACCAGAATGAATGCCCATGGAAATCGGATGCGTGCCATAAATGTGGTGGATGGGGGCACTATAGTAGGAACTGTCGAAAGAAAGCTCCAGCAGCAGCTCCATCTTCAAGTCGATCATCTTGGGGATCAAGTGGTGGTTCAGTCAACCGCCGGAACCAGCCACAAAGGGCACCGACTCGTTCATTTCAGATAACTGCGGAGGAAGCTAGGGAAAACCCGGAGGTGGTTACTGGTATGTTCATTGTTAACTCTTTGCCTACAAGAGTGTTATTTGACCCGGGTGCCAATAGATCATTTGTATCAACCATGTTTGCACAACAACTGTCTATGCCTCTATCTAAGTTATCTGCTATACTTGACATAGAAACTGCTAGTAACACTCTAGTCAAAGTAGATCACGTATATCTGTCAAGATCAAAATCACTACCTAAGATTAACTGGTTTGAATTAATCAGAGTATAAACCAATAACCTTGTATTGAATCAAAGTCCAATTAAGAAGTTTGCGGAATAACACTTAACTGTTTTAAGAAAAGCTTTCAAAACAAATAATCACATAAACATAATCAATAATCGAAAGATCACTTGTATTGCCAAACTCAATGATTACAATCACCTCTAATCTGTTTGATTAGACGAAGAACACAGATTGTTCTTAGGGTTTTTACAACCTTAGAGGCTTATGAAAACTTAATCAGAAGAGCAATTATGTAACATCCCTATTTTTCAATTATATGTAATTTACAATTTTAAGACTTAAATTATTGTACTTTTGGATGATTGTATCAATTTAAGTTAATTGTGATCAAGTTATCAGTTAAATGAGAAAATACGAAGATGAGGGGTATATTGTGCAAATAGTTAAAAATGGGGAATAAAAGAAAGAAACCCTTTCATTTTCACACTCACACTCTCTCACTACTCTCTCTCTCTACCGAATCCTCTCTCTACTCTCTCTCTCTCGGATTCCAACTCAAGAACACAAGAATTATCAGTTACAAGGTGCAAAAATTTGGAAACAAGTAGCAATTAAGGAACTATAGCAACTGCAAGTATCAAATCAAGGTAACAATTACTCAAATTTACGAATTTTTGATATGTTTGGTTCGGTTTTGAAGTGAACCGATTTCTAAGATTTATGTAGCAAATGTTAATGCATGTTGGAATTTATGATGGGAATGTTTAAATCGAACATGTATAATATAGTGTACCAAATTTCAGAATCAGATTCCACTCCTAAGTACGATTTCTGAAATTAAGTGTGTGTTTTAGTGTGTGTTCATCGAGACTTGTAGAAAATGGACACAAATGTGGGATTTTTGGTATATACATGTTATGATATAAGTTAAAACAATGTTACTAAGCTTATATTTGCAATATTAGACTCAAAACGTGCAAAAATGGTCGAAAATGCAAATCTGGAAAATCTGGAAAATTTTACTAAGTATGAACTCGGTTCGGATCTATATCCGAATTCGGACCTCTCCCCAATTCGGATCGATAGTGATTTCGGACCATAGGAACTTTGGACTATACCCATTTCGGACCACACATATTTCGGATCACCTTAATTTCGGACCATCACCTACTTCGGATCATGCCAATTTCGGACCCCAATCCGGATCAACCCCAATTCGGACCAAGGATCAATTTCGGACCCTTTATATTTCGGACCATCCGAATTCGGATGTGGTCCGAAATCAGAACCCAATTACATTTAAAATTACAGAATACAATTTTTAAGCAATTACTGACACAAGTTCACTATTACACTTACATTACAGATCATTGTGGTGTTATCAAAACGCACATTGATTCAGAGACAAGTCACACAATACCAATCACTGTGAGTTGCAGATTATCATTCGAACATTTATTGTTTTTACATTCATGTTTATACATTCAAAGGCATGTTCACATTGTTCATATACTTCATTTGGCACTCATGAAATGATTTGTTGTTATGATGCACACTCGTACTTGACATGTAACACACATGTAGCTTGCGTTCATTTGAAAGTGCATCTATTTACATCATGCTTGCACTGCATGATCGTTACTTCATAATCTGATGCGACCTGGACTGGGGCTGACAGCAGGCCACTGTCAGGGACTGATCATCCCACTCGTATCCCATCAGGTTCGGCACATCCCCGATCAGCATATTGAACTGCCAACGCATGCTTGCACTGCATGGTTTTCACACACATTGAGGCTTACACTGCCTGTACACACATACATGGGGCTTACACTGCCCATGGTTAAGCATTGCTTGTAAAGAAATATTTGTTGTTTGCATAATCTGTTATCTCACTAAGCATTTAGCTTACTGTTGACTCACCATGTTTTCAGGCAAAGGCAAAAGTATAGCGGGACCTTCCACTTAAGCATTTCACTTCAATATCCCGGAGACTTTAGAAGCTATTGGTACTTGAATGCAATAGCTTTGGGCTGGGATTCATTACTTTTAAACAATTATGATGTTGTAATAGTTAGACTTAATCACTGTAGACATGTACTTTCATTGCTTTAGTGTGGATTTGCTTAATTCTGATTTAAGTATTCAGTTTCAATTATCGTGTTAAACATTGGGTTGTTTGTCGATCCTGGTGATTGCAATTATAATATCAAAGCAAAGAGGGTGTCACAGGTTTTGGTATCAGAGCATTAGTTTGAGGTTTCAAGTGTCCGCGAGGACTTGGACTCAAACTTAGGTTATGATATTAGAATGAACTCCTAGGAAATGATCTGAACTAAGATAGGATTGACATGCACACGGGGACAAATAAAGGGTAATTGTAAACACTTAGGACTTACCAATAAATGTTCTAAATATAAGTTGTTATATTTCAGAACATGTCAGGAGACGATATGACTCCTCAGCAAATGTTCCAGATGATGCAAGCTCTCATGGAACAAAACAATGAGCTACAATCCAAACGAATGGCTGAGCAGGCTCAGTCATTTGCTGATCAGTTAAGGGCCAGAGATGAGGCCGAGGCAAAACGAAAGGCTGACAAACGAAAGAACAAGGAACAACAACAGGACGACCAAGAGGAAAGACAAGACACTGGGTCTTCTAATAGATCAAGGGGCTGTAGGTTTAAGGACTTCAAAAGTAACGGAGCTGTTACTTTTGATGGAACTGGAGATGCTGTTACAGCATTGGAATGGATCACCACCACGGAACGAACTTTCAGGATCAGCGACTGCGCTGATAAAGACATGGTCCGCTTTGCAACCGCTATGTTTGCAAGGGACGCTGTTATGTGGTGGGACGCAATGACACATGTGTTGACGATGGAGGTAGTGTCACACATGTCATGGAGCGAGTTTAAGGAAGTGTTTTCTCAACAGTACTGTCCAGCCGACGAGAAGCGACGTCTCGAGGCAAAGTTCCTGAATCTGACTCAAGGAACGAAGACGGTTACACAATATGCCGTCGAGTTCACCCGCTTAAGCTTGTTCGCACCACACCAAGTTGACACAGAAGAAAGAAAAATAGCCCGATTTGAGGCCGGATTGGATTATGAGATTCGCCGAACCATGAGTGGGGTTCGGTATACAACGTTTGCTGGTTTGCTTGAGGCTGCTCGAAATGTGGAGCAGATTGTCTTATTATCAGGTTATGTCATCGGGTCAGCAGCCGCAACACCGACTCAACCTTCGCCGCCAAAAAGGCAGCGGGAGTCTGGATCCTCCCGATTCTCTTCTCAAACCCATCAACAAACTTCATCACCAAAGAAAGGAAGGGCCTTTTCGGCCAGTTCGGAAATGAGAGACTGCAGGCGATGCAGAAAAGCGCACTCTGGGGAGTGCAAGACTCAAGACATGTACTGTTTCTGCTGTGGGCAGAAAGGCCATCATTGGGAGCATTGTCCACGAAAAGATGATGCATGTTACAACTGTCACAGACTTGGCCATTTTTCAAGGGACTGCCCGAAACCCCCACGAGATCAGAATGCTCCACAATCAATAGCAAGATCTTCTGTAGCTTCCACGACTCGCAGGGATCAATCTCAAAGGGCTCCAACAAGGGCGTTCCAAATCACAGCTGAAGAAGCAAAAGATGACCCGGAGGTGGTCACTGGTACGTTTTATGTAAATTCAATTCCTGCACGTGTACTGTTTGACTCAGGAGCAAATCGTTCGTTTGTCTCCACTACATTTGCTCGTCAATTTAACATGCCAACTTCCAAACTGCAATTTGTACTTGACATAGAGACTGCTAGCAACATGTTAGATAAAGCAGATAAAGTATATAGGAACTGCACTTTACTTGTAGAAGATGTAGTGTTCAACATAGACTTAATTCCCATGGAGTTCGGGGAATTTGATGTTATAGTAGGCATGGACTGGTTAGTTCACAACGAGGCCCAAATCGTTTGCAAGAAAAGAATGATTAAGATCACCACTCCTGAGGGTCGAGACATATGCATTTATGGTGATAGACACAAAGGCGACTTATGCCTTATTTCAATTGCAAAAGCCCGAAAGCACGTTGCCAAGGGTTGTTCAGCTTACTTAGCCTACGCTGTCGATGCAAAGGCTGAAGTTCAATCTCCTTCTACCGTTCCCGTTGTTTCTGAATTTCCAGATGTCTTTCCAGAAGATATCTCGGGATTGCCACCTGATCGCCAAGTGGAATTCCGCATTGACCTCATTCCTGGAGCTGCTCCAATAGCAAAGGCTCCGTACCGTTTAGCTCCTGCAGAAATGCAGGAAATGATGAAGCAGTTACAGGAGCTACTTGACAAAGGCTTTATCCGCCCAAGTTCATCTCCTTGGGGCGCTCCTGTTCTGTTCGTCAAAAAGAAAGATGGCACATTGCGAATGTGCATCGACTATCGAGAACTCAACAAAGTCACAATCAAGAACAAGTATCCATTGCCCCGGATTGATGATCTCTTCGACCAGTTACAAGGCGCAAGCTACTTCTCGAAGATTGATCTTCGTTCGGGTTATCACCAACTCAAAGTACACCCGGATGATATTCCAAAGACGGCTTTCAGAACTCGTTACGGACACTACGAGTTTCTGGTAATGCCATTCGGTCTTACAAATGCGCCGGCTGCTTTCATGGATCTCATGAATCGAGTTTGCCGACCAATGCTCGATAAATCTGTCATCGTGTTCATCGATGACATTCTCATACATTCAAAGACCGAAGAGGATCATGCTGCACATCTGAGAGAATTGCTAGAGTTGCTACGCAAAGAGCGACTTTATGTGTTGGGAAATAGTTTAAGTATGCTCAAGCTGTTAGTTAGACTTCTCAGACTGTTAGTAGATTTTTTATGTAAATACAAAGTTCATGCTGCTAGTTGAAGAAACTCGAGCTGCCAGTGTAAAAGTTCAAGCTGCCAGAGCAAAACAACTCAAGCTGCTCAGTTCATGCTGTCAAGAGATTCAAGCTGCTCAACAGTTTCATAAACAGAAAGTGCTGATTTTCAGGAAAGATATCTACACGAAGATTCCAGCATATCTACTATCAGAGAAGTCATAGTCCTTCAAGGAAACAAGTCCATAAAGCAATATAAATAGACAGAACATTGTATAGAAGTAATAGAAGTTTTCTGCGTATTTTTGAGTCTGTAATTGCTTTGTTGATCAAGTTTTCTTAAGCCTCTAAGGTTGTAAAACCCTAAGAACAGTCTGTGTTCTTCTTCTAATCAAAACAGATTAGAGGTGATTGTAATCATTGAATTCAGCAATACAAACAGTCCTGATTACTTCTTATGTTTTATGCTTTATTGGTTCTGAAAGTTTTTGTTAAAATAATTAAGTGTTATTCCGCAAACTTCTTAATTAAACTTTGATTCAAAGCAAGATTATTGATTTATACTCTGATAAATTCAAATCAGTTAATCTTGGTTATTCAGTTTTAGATCCTGACAAGTGGTATCAGAGCCACAGGTCGTTCTTTGTTTTTCAAAGTCGAAAACTTTCTTTCAAATTTTTAATCTTTTCCAATGGAATTTGAAAATAGCAGCAGTGGATCTGGGCAAGGACTCAAAGTGCCTATGCTCAAGCCCACTGAGTTTGAGATGTGGAAACTCAGGATTCAACAGCATATTCAATTCATTGATTATGCCATATGGGAAGCTGTTGAATTCCCTCCTGTAGTTGATCCAGAACTTGATGCTGAGGGAAAACCAGTCAAAACTCCTCCAAAAACTGAACTTGAAAGGAAGGCTAGAATGAATGAAGTGAAAGCACTCACACTATTACAAATAGCCATTCCTAATGCTTATCAACATCAGTTCAAAAAGTTTTATACTGCTCACTCTCTTTGGAATGCCTTAGAGAAGAGGTTTGCTGGTAATGCCAGTACCAAGAGAAATCAAAAAGACCTCTTGAAACAGCAGTATGAAAACTTTTCTGGTGGCAAGAATGAAAACCTCACTCAAATCTTTGACAGGTTCAACAAACTGATAAGTGAACTGGAAAGTGCAAAGGTCAATCTGGATCAAGATGAAGTCAACAGAAAGTTTCTCAGATCTCTTGGAGAAGAATGGACAGTCTATGCTGCACAGTGGAGAACAAAAGACACTCTTGATGAGATAGAATTGGATGATCTGTATAACAGTCTAAGAGTGTTTGAGACTGAGATTGATGCTAAAAAGAAATCCTTTTCTTATAATCACAACACTGCTCTTCTGTCTTCTGAAAAATCTAATAACTGTGACTCTTTTTCAGGTGGTGATGGCAATTCTGCTGAAACTCATTATGAAGCTTTTGTTGCCAATGATGGATTATTTGCTCTAAATGTTGAAGACTTGGAACAAATTCATCCAGATGATCTTGAAGAGATGGATTTAAAGTGGCAACATGCAATGCTGACCATGAGAGCCAAAAGATTTCTGAAAAGAACTGGCAGGACCAACTTTCAAGCCAAAACAGAAGGCAAACCATCTTTTGATAAATCAAAAGTGGAATGCTATAAATGCCATAAGCTTGGTCACTTTGCCAGAGAATGTAGATCTCAAGGTCAACAGCCATCAAGGACTTCACAGCCCATCCAAGCTTCCTCATCAACAGCACTTGTCTCTCAAGAAGACAATGTGTTTGACTGGAGTGATCAGACAGAGGAAGAATTCCAAAATCAAGCACTTATGGCAGAAACATCAAATGTCTCCTCCACTGAACTACCATCTGAGGTAAATTCTAAACTCTGCTCTCAATCATGCAAAAATATGGTTAAAAAGTACAGAGATCATAATGAGAGCATGTGCAAAACTCTAGCTAAGATGGAAGAAAGGAGATATGAATATATGCAAGCCATAGAAGATCTGGAAAAACAGATCAATGATTATAAGGATAATGAGATTCAAATGGGGTATGATAGAAACTATCATGAATGGGAGAAAAAGGAATTCAATAAGAAAATAGAATCTCTGAATAAAAAGGTAGAAGAAACTGAACAGAAGGTGTTAGAGGCTAATGAGAAACTGGAATCTGTTAACATAGATCTAGGTAACTTCAAGTTAGCAAATCAAAAGCTAGAACACCTCATGGAAGTTCAATTCAAAGATAGAGTCAAAGCTCAGGTCAATCCCAAAGAAGGAATAGGATACAGAGCTACTCCACCTCCATATAATAACAAGTACATTCATCCAATGAGTGAAGTTGCTGATAGACTTGTCAATGAACCACTAGATGAGTCTATGACTATTGTAGATCCTATCCTTGATAACAGTCCTGAATTAAAAGAAGATAAGAGTCAAAATAGAGACTCTGACACAAAGAGTGCACCCATAGAAGTCCAAGTTCCCAGTAAGAAAGGAAAAGAGAAGATGAGTGTATGCAATGCTACTCCACAAGTTTCTGTACATTCTAACTGTAACACTGCATCTTCATCAAAAGGAACTAAAAGAGGTAAAACTGTTTCTATCTGCACATGCCAAAAGCATGGTGTTCAAAAGTTTCCTAAACAACAGCAGGTAAGAGGAAACCAGAGAAACAAGAACCAGAAATTGACAGAAAAGTCTGGTGTTCCAATTCAAACTGTCAAAAGATGCTTTCACTGTGGAAGGAAGAATCACTTAGCCAAGGATTGTTTTTACAAACCAGCTGTTGCAAAACAGACTGTGCATCACACAAAATCAAATCCTAAACAGGCAAAGCACTCAAAAGTGAAACCTTCCACAGCAGCTCCAAAGAGAACAGTTGATCACAGATTCTCAAAAATTAATAAGAAACAGTCCACACATCAAAAACAAGTTTTGGAAAAGCCTAAATCAAATTTTAAACAAATATGGTGTGTCAAGGACAAATCTGTTGCTCAAACTGCTAATGCAAATGATCAGACTGCTAAGTCAAAATCTGATGCTGTAGTGCAAAAACTGAAACTGTTAGCACTACAAACACAGCTCAAGCTGCTGAGCATCAAACTGGAGCTGCTAGTGAATCATCTGAGACTGTCAGAAGAAAAGATGATCAAAATAGTTGGATACCTCATATTATCACTAAATACTCTCCAAAGACTCCATCAGTAGATCTCACCAAATATAAGAAGTCAAAAACAGTTTTTAGTTATGTCAATGTACAAGGCCAACCCAAAACCAATTTGGTTTGGGTTTACTCCACTACTAACTAAGCTGTTATTTGTGCAGGGCAACCACAGGTCTCCTCATAGAACAAGATGGCATCTGGACAGTGGATGCTCTAGGCACATGACAGGCAATTCTGAATGCTTGTCAAATTTCAAAGGCTTTGATGGAGGTTTTGTTGCATTTGGAGGCAACTCAAAAGGAGCAGAAGATGTTGCTTGGTATGCATTATTATCGACTCAAGTATGCTAATTTAAGGGGGAGACACTATTCCATTGAAAAGTTGCACAATTTTACACTAACAACATGAGTATTTTCTCATGCTGCTAGTTCACTTTCTCGGACTGCTAGTTATTTTCACTTGATCTGTCAAAGTGTGCAGGGTATTTGGGTAATTTTTCAAATGTGTGCGCGAGACCCAACCTTTTCGAAACCTTTAAAGGTCCCAGTTTCGTTCAGTTGTAACTACCAGTTACATATTTTTCTTCCACGGCCTTCTGCTTTCTCACTGAACGAATCACACATTCTTCTTTCAAACCCTAAAACCATCGTTTGATCATCCATGGAGTTTGTCAAAGAACACAACTGCCTTCCATACTCTCTAAAACACTCTGAACTTCAGCCGTTCCATGATATGATGGATTTCCTCAGGCACTCCCATATCAACCATGCCCTCAATATCAATCCCACCATATACATATCGCATATCGAACAGTTCTGGAACCGTGCCACTTTTCAAACCATCAATGGAATTCCCACTATACTATCCAAAATTGATGGCACTCCCATCACCATCACTGAGGAATCCATTCGGCACCATTTGCATCTTCAAGATGCCACAGGTATAAAAGACCTAACCCTTAACGCTTTACATACTGATCTTTACAATATAGGTTATAGGGGTCCTGCTGATTCATTTACTTTCTTGAAAGCACATTTTTCTCCTAAATGGAAATATCTTGTACATATTATTCAGCAGTGTATGAGCCCCAAAAGAACTGGTTGGTCAGAATTTTCTTCTAACATTGCCACTGCCTTAGTGTGCTTTTCAACAGGCCTACGGTTCAATTTTTCAAACATGATTTTTCAGGGGATGTTAAGGCATCATTCCCTAAAGAATGGGAAGTTTTTAATGTATCCAAGATTTTTGGCAGAAATCATTGCACACACCTGCACTACTTCTCATTTACATAAGAGGATACATATTTCCCATAGGCACTCACTATCTTCTATCAAAAGGCTGATAAAGCTAAGTGCCAATTTTGTCAGTGTAGATGTTCCATTGCCCTCTGCAATGATGAACATCATTTCAGGAAACAGAGGAGAGGGTCTTGAGCAGGCTCAGCCTAACATCACTGCTACACCCCCAAGACCCCAACCCACTCCTCATGATACACAAACTCCCACTGATCCTTTTGTACAGCCAACACGCCCACTCAGAAATATATACAAAAGAAAAAGGGGACCAGGAGCTCCTTCCTCCTCCTCCCATCAGCAAGAGCCATATATCCCTGTGCAGGAGGATACTCCTGCACAGCATATCCAAAGGGAACCACTAGAGGAAACTCCCATCCTCACTCAGGAGGTGAACATCTCTTCAGAGATGGTTCATATGGGTTCTGTGGCTGGCACTACTGATGTATCTGCACAAGAGGCACAGGACAGTGCCAACATAGCTAAGACCACGTCCATGGCAACAGCAAGTGTGCACACACAAGCTGGAAGTCCCCAGAACCAAGAACAGAGGGGCCCAGAGGTTTCTACTTCTGGTATTAATGTCAGTGATAGATCACAAGCACCTCAGGTGTTTTCTGATCTTGAGACTAGTCTGCAACTCATGCTTTTGACGGATCCCAAGCTGAAACCTATTGTAGCTATGTTGGAATACCAAATGTCCATCATTGCTGCACAGGGTGCACAAATAATGGCTCTCAAGCAATCAGAAATGGCTCAAAATCAGAGGATGGATTATCTTCATAAGGGGTTTACCCTTTGTGGAAATAAGCTCATTCAATTAGAGCGTTTGATTCAAACCCAAGGGGCAAAGGTTGTAGGTCCTTCTGACCAAACCAATGCTTCCAAAAAAGGGGGAGAATCAGGAGGTTCCTACAACAGTCCAAGCAGCTCCATCAACAACAACAGTCCAAGAAGCACCAACAGTCCCAGTTTCTAGGCTAGCAGTCCCAACAGCTTCTCAAGCTGTTAGCCTAGAAACTCAAGCTGCTGCCTCAAAAGAAACTGGAGTTGTTATAAAGGAAAGGGTTCAAGCTCCATCCAGTACAGTTCAAGCTACATCTTCTGCTGCAAAAGACAAAGGCAAGGGCATTCTCATTGAATCTCCAAAGCACAAATTCTCCTCCAAAGAAGCCCAGATTGCCTTTGATGCTGAAGTTGCCAAAAGGTTAGCAGAAGAACAGGATAAAGAGTTAGATCAGCAAGCCCAGCCCCCAATAGATGATGATGAGACATTAGGTGATTACCTAAAGGGGTTTGTGGGCAAACAAGGTGAAAAGAAGAGAAAGATGCCAACAGAGCACACCAAGGCTGAGCACAGAAGATTTTTGATAAATTTTGCATTTGCAGCTGGAATTCCAAAGAAAATGGCTCAGTCCATGACAACTGAACGGCTGCAAGAGATTCATGACAAGGAGATGGACAAAAGAAAGAGAACAAAAGTCTCTCCAGAAGCTCAACCATCCCAAAAAGTCCAAACATCAAAAGATCCAGTACCAACTGAAGCTGCTGCCAGTGCACATGTTCCCACTGATCAAGCTGCTCTCTCTATTCCTTCATCGGTTAAAAGGGTGCTCTTTGAGCAACAACTACAAAAAGCTATGGAGATAGAGAAGCTGATTGATCAGCATGATTTCACAAAGCCTCTGATCAACTACTGGTTTGCTAAGTCACTGGATGACCGTGACTTGAGAATTAAGTTTGTGATAAGAAGGGAGTCTGGACTAGAAGAAGAATATGATACATCTTGGCTGATGGTTCAGAAGTTGACCAGAGATGAGCTTATCAGAATGCACAACATTGGGTCTGTATCACAAGTTAGATCTTCTCTACCACAAGTGAAACAAGTCATCAGAGATCTGAAGTCCATTGTTGATCCTGAATTTATTAGAAAAGATGTAGAGGATGCCAACAAGAAGGGATTGAAAATCAAGGAAGTTAATATTTTTGTCAAATCCAGGACTTACAGAATCAAATTCACAGATGGATCTGGTATGTTCTTTAATCTTGAATTCTTTGATCTTCCAAAGAATATACTACTCCAGATGAAGTCTGTCAGAATATCTTGTGATAGAGATGAGCTAAAGAAAGAATTTTTGAAGGCTGTAGATCATAAACTTGCACAGTTGTAAGTTTTTGAAAGCCTTGGTTTGTAAATAACAGTTTACTTAATCATTTCCATTTTGTATAGAACTTAAAGTCTTGTGTAAAGAATTTAAGTTAGGGGGAGATTGTTGGGAAATAGTTTAAGTATGCTCAAGCTGTTAGTTAGACTTCTCAGACTGTTAGTAGATTTTTTATGTAAATACAAAGTTCATGCTACTAGTTGAAGAAACTCGAGCTGCCAGTGTAAAAGTTCAAGCTGCCAGAGCAAAACAACTCAAGCTGCTCAGTTCATGCTGTCAAGAGATTCAAGCTGCTCAACAGTTTCATAAACAGAAAGTGCTGATTTTCAGGAAAGATATCTACACGAAGATTCCAGCATATCTACTATCAGAGAAGTCATAGTCCTTCAAGGAAACAAGTCCATAAAGCAATATAAATAGACAGAACATTGTATAGAAGTAATAGAAGTTTTCTGCGTATTTTTGAGTCTGTAATTGCTTTGTTGATTAAGTTTTCTTAAGCCTCTAAGGTTGTAAAACCCTAAGAACAGTCTGTGTTCTTCGTCTAATCAAAACAGATTAGAGGTGATTGTAATCATTGAATTCAGCAATACAAACAGTCCTGATTACTTCTTATGTTTTATGCTTTATTGGTTCTGAAAGTTTTTGTTAAAATAATTAAGTGTTATTCCGCAAACTTCTTAATTAAACTTTGATTCAAAGCAAGATTATTGATTTATACTCTGATAAATTCAAATCAGTTAATCTTGGTTATTCAGTTTTAGATCCTGACATTATGCCAAATTCTCGAAGTGTGAGTTCTGGTTGAGGCAGGTACGTCTCAACGTTTGAAACAATTTCATGATCCTTATACTCAAACATAAATTCTTTTATTAACTTGTACCTCTTAAAACAATCAATTCAGATCCAATTCTTGGGGCACGTGATATCTGGTGCTGGGATTGCTGTTGATCCTGCAAAGATCGAAGCTATCCAGAACTGGGAATCACCCCGTAACGCCTCAGAGATTCAGAGTTTTCTGGGATTGGCTGGTTACTACCGCCGATTCATCAAAGATTTCTCAAAAATCGCCGTTCCGCTAACAAAGCTTACTCGCAAGAATGCTACTTTCTTTTGGAAAGAAGAACAGCAAGTAGCCTTTGACGAATTGAAGAAATTGCTAAGTGAAGCACCGGTGTTAGCCCTGCCTGAAGGGAACGAAGACTTTGTTGTCTATACAGATGCACCAGGCACGGGTTTAGGCGCTGTTCTGATGCAAAGAGGAAACGTCATAGCATACGCTTCCAGACAGCTCAAACCACATGAGAAAGACTACTCTACTCATGATCTAGAGCTAACTGCTGTGACTTTCGCTCTCAAGTTATGGAGACACTATTTGTACGGAACCAAGTGTCAGCTCTACACTGATCACAAGAGTTTAAAGTATATAATCAGTCAGAAGGACTTGAATATGAGGCAAAGAAGGTCAATGGAGCTGATAAAAGATTACGACTGTGAGATTCTCTATCATCCAGGGAAGGCCAACGTAGTGGCCGATGCCCTAAGCAGGAAAGCGTACTGCAAGGCATACTGCTATGCCTTGACTTCCACAATACTGACGTCCACTATCATAGACGATGTAAGGGCTGCTCAGTTGCAGGCCTTAAAGGAGGAGAATGTAAAAGACGAAAATGTCAGGATTCAGTTGCCATTAATGCAAGACGATGGAACTGGAGTGAAAGGAGTTTACGGTAGAGTTTGGGTTCCTAAGTTCGGGAACATGCGAGATGTAATTCTCGAGGAGGCTCATCAATCTAAATTCTCAATTCATCCTGGCATCACAAAAATGTACAACGACTTGAAAGCCGACTTCTGGTGGCCAGGATTGAAAAGAGATGTTGGTCAGTATGTTGAAAGGTGCAGAACATGTCGTCTAGTCAAAGCCGAGCACCAACAACCCTATGGTAGTATGCAACCTCTTCCTATCCCAGAATGGAAGTGGGACCATATTACTATGGATTTCGTAACCAAACTACCTAAGACTCGTCGTCAACATGACGCCATTTGGGTCATTGTTGACCGATTAACCAAATCTGCTCACTTCATACCAATCCGAGAAACCTACTCACTGGACCGACTTGCCCAGATCTACGTAAACGAAATCGTTATTAGGCATGGTGTGCCTAAGTCTATTGTCTCCGACCGAGATAGTAGATTCACTTCTAATTTCTGGACTGCTCTGCAAAACGGTCTTGGTACTCGTATCGCAATGAGTACTGCGTATAGACCCCAATCTGACGGTCAAAGTGAAAGAACAATCTTAACTCTCGAACACATGCTCAGAGCGTGTGTCATGGATTTGGGTGGTAACTGGGACGATCACCTCCCATTGGTTGAATTCTCCTACAACAATAGTTACCATTCCACTATCAAGATGGCACCGTTCGAGTTCCTGTATGGCAGAAAATGTAGGACTCCAACCTGTTGGAGGGAAACAGGAGAAACTCCAATAGCCGGTCCTGCTTTGCTACAAGAAACAAATGAAAAGATCCAACTCATACGACAATACATGAAAACGGCACAAGATCGGCAAAAGAATTACCACGATCGCTGGCACAAAGCGATAGAGTTCCAGAAGGACGATTGGGTATACTTAAAGGTTTCCCCAATGAAAGGAGTCACGAGATTCGTTAAGCGAGGAAAGCTATCACCTCGGTTCATAGGACCCTTCAAAATACTAGAAAGAGTTGGGAATCAGTCCTATCATTTGGACTTACCGGAAGAATTGTCAAGTGTTCACCCGGTATTTCATGTGGGCTACTTAAGAAAGAGTCTGGTGCCCGAGAGGGAACCATGGACTGATCATTCGGACATTAAGGTTGACGAACAGCTAAGGTTCGTTGATGAACCGGAGTCTATACTGGAGACAAAAGTCAAAAAGTTAAGGAACAAAGAAATCAGGATGGTGCTGGTCAAGTGGAAGCATCATCGGGGAGCTAATCATACTTGGAAATCGGAGGAAGACATGAAGAACAAGTACCCAAGTCTGTTTAGCGCAGCATGACTTCGCGGACGAAGTATAGGCGTGGTGGAGCCCATGCTGTAACATCCCTATTTTTCAATTATATGCAATTTACAATTTTAAGACTTAAATTATTGTACTTTTGGATGATTGTATCAATTTAAGTTAATTGTGATCAAGTTATCAGTTAAATGAGAATATACGAAGATGAGGGGTATATTGTGCAAATAGTTAAAAATGGGGAATAAAAGAAAGAAACCCTTTCATTTTCACACTCACACTCTCTCACTACTCTCTCTCTCTACCGAATCCTCTCTCTACTCTCTCTCTCTCGGATTCCAACTCAAGAACACAAGAATTATCAGTTACAAGGTGCAAAAATTTGGAAACAAGTAGCAATTAAGGAACTATAGCAACTGCAAGTATCAAATCAAGGTAACAATTACTCAAATTTACGAATTTTTGATATGTTTGGTTCGGTTTTGAAGTGAACCGATTTCTAAGATTTATGTAGCAAATGTTAATGCATGTTGGAATTTATGATGGGAATGTTTAAATCGAACATGTATAATATAGTGTACCAAATTTCAGAATCAGATTCCACTCCTAAGTACGATTTCTGAAATTAAGTGTGTGTTTTAGTGTGTGTTCATCGAGACTTGTAGAAAATGGACACAAATGTGGGATTTTTGGTATATACATGTTATGATATAAGTTAAAACAATGTTACTAAGCTTATATTTGCAATATTAGACTCAAAACGTGCAAAAATGGTCGAAAATGCAAATCTGGAAAATCTGGAAAATTTTACTAAGTATGAACTCGGTTCGGATCTATATCCGAATTCGGACCTCTCCCCAATTCGGATCGATAGTGATTTCGGACCATAGGAACTTTGGACTATACCCATTTCGGACCACACATATTTCGGATCACCTTAATTTCGGGCCATCACCTACTTCGGATCATGCCAATTTCGGACCCCAATCCGGATCAACCCCAATTCGGACCAAGGATCAATTTCGGACCCTTTATATTTCGGACCATCCGAATTCGGATGTGGTCCGAAATCAGAACCCAATTACATTTAAAATTACAGAATACAATTTTTAAGCAATTACTGACACAAGTTCACTATTACACTTACATTACAGATCATTGTGGTGTTATCAAAACACACATTGATTCAGAGACAAGTCACACAATACCAATCACTGTGAGTTGCAGATTATCATTCGAACATTTATTGTTTTTACATTCATGTTTATACATTCAATGGCATGTTCACATTGTTCATATACTTCATTTGGCACTCATGAAATGATTTGTTGTTATGATGCACACTCGTACTTGACATGTAACACACATGTAGCTTGCGTTCATTTGAAAGTGCATCTATTTACATCATGCTTGCACTGCATGATCATTACTTCATAACTCTGATGCGACCTGGACTGGGGCTGACAGCAGGCCACTGTCGGGGACTGATCATCCCACTCGTATCCCATCAGGTTCGGCACATCCCCGATCAGCATATTGAACTGCCAACCCATGCTTGCACTGCATGGTTTTCACACATTGAGGCTTACACTGCCTGTACACACATACATGGGGCTTACACTGCCCATGGTTAAGCATTGCTTGTAAAGAAATATTTGTTGTTTGCATAATCTGTTATCTCACTAAGCATTTAGCTTACTGTTGACTCACCATGTTTTCAGGCAAAGGCAAAAGTATAGCGGGACCTTCCACTTAAGCATTTCACTTCAATATCCCGGAGACTTTAGAAGCTATTGGTACTTGAATGTAATAGCTTTGTGCTGGGATTCATTACTTTTAAACAATTATGATGTTGTAATAGTTAGACTTAATCACTGTAGACATGTACTTTCATTGCTTTAGTGTGGATTTGCTAAATTTTGATTTAAGTATTCAATTTCAATTATCGTGTTAAACATTGGGTTGTTTGTCGATCCTGGTGATTGCAATTATAATATCAAAGCAAAGAGGGTGTCACAAATTACAACTGAATATACTTGTACGTGCAAAACTTACAATAGAAAAACCTATTCTATGTATATATACTGCTTTCTGATTTGTTTCCTTGATAAACTCTGATTTCTCTGATAGTATATATGCTTGAATCTTCGAATATATCTTTTCCTGAATATCAGCACTTTCTGTTTATTGAACTGTTGAGCAGCTTGAAGTTTTTCTGTTGAGCAGCTTGAGTTTGAACACTGGCAGCTTGAACTTTTGTACTAGCAGCTCGAACTTCTTCAACTAACAGCTTGAACTTTGTACTTACACAGAAAATCTACTAACAGTTTGAGAAATCTAACTAACAGCTTGACATACTTAGAATATTTCCTAATAATCTCCCCCTAACTTAAATTCTTTACATATGACTTTAAGTTTCTATACAATAAGGAAATAAAATAAAGTAAAACTGTTATCTACAAACTAAGGCATCCAAAAACTTACAATTTTGAAAGTTTCTGATTATCTGCTTTCAAAGATTCTCTTTTCAATTCTTCTCTATCACAGTATATCTTCACTGAGCTCATTTGTACCAACCATGCCCTTGGAAGATCAAAAAATTCAAAATTGAAGAACATGTTGGATCCATTTACAAATCTGAGTCTATATGTCTTTGATTTCACATACAGATCAATATTTGCAATCTTCATCTCCTTGGCATCTTCTATATCTTTTCTTATGGACTCTGGATCAAAAATGCTCTTGAAATCCTTTATAGCCTGCTTGACCTGGGGTAGTGAAGACCTGGATTGACTCACAGAGCCAACATGGTGCATTCTAGTAAGTTCATCCCTGGTCATCCCTTGACCTATGTGCATTATACTCTTGTACTCTTCTTCAGGACCTGCTTCTCTTCTGACTACATAATGATATTTTAAATCAATGTCATCCATTGACTTAGCATACCATTATGTGATAGGGGGCTTGGAGAAGTCATGCTGATTTAAGGATTTTTCAATTTCCATTGCCTTTTGAAGTTGATGCTCAAATAACACATTTTTCACCTGATCAAGCTTTGCCTGTGAAATTGCTTCTGATTGAGGATTAGTTGCAGCAGCTTGAACAGAAGGAGCAGGATCACTAACACCAGCTTGAACTGATTCTTGTTGGCTTTGGACTTGATGGGAGACTTTGGCAATCTTTCGTTTTTCCATTTCTTTATCATGAAGTTCCTGCAGCCTTTATGTGCTCCATGACTGAGACAACTTCTTTGAAATTCCAACTGAATAGGCAAAATTAATCAAAAACCTTCTGTGCTCTGCCTTTGAATGCCCTGTTGGCATTTTCCTTTTCTTCTCATTCTGTTTAACCACAAACCCTCTTAGGTAATCACCTAAGGTTTCATCATCTTGCATTGGGGCATGGGTTTGCTGGTCCAGAATTTCATCCTGTTCTTCTGCTAACTGTCTGGCAAATTCAGCATCATGAGCAACCTGGGCCTCTTTAGATGAAAATTTGTGCTTTGGAGATTCTATGAGAATGCCCTTGCCCTTATCATTGGTTGCAGAAGTTGTAGCTTGGACTGTACTGATAGGAGCTTGACTGCCTTCTCGGATAACAACTTATGTTGTTCTTATAGGAGCAGCTTGAGTTTCTAGGCTAACAGCTTGAGTAGCTGTTGGGACTGTTAGCCTAGAGTCTTGAACTGTTGGAGTAGGAGTTGGAGCTGCTTGGACTAAACTAGGGATCTCCTGATTATCCCCCTTTTTGGATGCATTGGTTTGGTCAGGAGGACCTACAACCTTTGCCATTAGGGTTCGAATCATCTTCTCAAGTTGAATGATTTTATTTCCACAGAGGGTGAACCCTTTATGAAAGTAATCCATTCTTTGATTCTGCGTTGTTACTGTCTGTTGAAGTGCTCTGATTTGTGCCCCCCGTGCAGCAATAATGGACTGATAATATTCCAATATTGCCGCAACAGGTTTCAGCTGAGGATCCGTTAATATCAGAAGTTGCAGAATAGCCTCAAGATCAACAAAAGAGTATGGTGTTTGTGATCTATCACTAGCAGGAATTCCAGAAGTAGAAACCTCTGGGCCCCTCTATTCTTGGTTCTAGGGACTTCCATATGGTGCTTGCACACCCTCTGTTGCCATGGGTGTGGTCTTAATGATGTTGACACTTTCTTGTGCCTCTTGTGCAGAGACAGCAGTAGTGTCAGCCACAGAACCCATATGGACATCCTCTGTTGGGATGTCCACCTCCAAATTGAGGATAGGAGTGTCCTCAGTGGGTGCCCTTTGGATATTCTGTGCAGGAGTGTCCTCCTGCACAGGGACATTTGGCTCTTGTGTTTGGGCTGAGGAGGAAGGAGCTCCTGAAACCCTTTTTCTTTTGTATAGTATAAGTGGGGATGTGGGTTTGATAGAAGGATCAGAAGGAGTATTTTTATCATGAGGAGTGGGTTGGGGTCCTGGGGGTGAAGCAGTGATGTTAGGCTGAGCCTGCTCAGGACCCTCTCCTCTGTTTAGTGGATTGATGCCCAACATTGCAGAAGGCAATGGGACATCTACACTCAAAAAATTGGCACTTGATTTTAAAAGACGTTTTATTGTTGGTAAAGAGTGCCTATGGGAAACATGAATCCTTTTATGTACATTGAAATTACTGCAAGTTCTTGCAATAATTTCAGCCAAAAACCTAGGATACATCAAAAATTTCCCATGCTTTAGGGCATGATGCCTTAACATACCCTGAAAAATCATATTAGAAAAATTGAACTGTTGGCCTGTAGATAAACACACTAAGGCAGTGGCTATGTTTGAGGAAAATTCTGACCAACCAGTTCTTTTAGGGCTTATGCATTGCTGGATAATATGTACAAGATATTTCCACTTAGGGGCAAAATGAGTTTTAAAGAAAGTATAAGAATCAGTAGGGCCCCTATACCCTATAGCAAAAAGGCCTTCATGCAAGGCAGTAAGAGAAAGATCGGTTATACCTGTGGCATCTTGAAGATGCAAGTGTTGGCGTATGAGGTCCTCACTGATGGTGATAGTGGTTCCATCGATCTTGGATGTCAAAGAAGTGACTTCATTGATGGTTTGGACAGAGGCATGTTTCCAAAATTGCTCTATATGAGATATGTATATTGTGGGGTTTATGGTGAGAGCATGATGAATATGGGAACTTCGAAGGAAGTCCATCATGTCGTGGAATGGTTGAAGGTCAGTGTGTTTAAGAGAATAGGGGAGACAGTTATGTTCTTTGACAAACTCCATTGACAATCAATCGGTGATTTAGGGTTTCATAGAAGTGTGTGTGAATCTCTCAGAGAGAAAAGAAAGGTCGTGGAAGATATTTTGCTACTGGTAGTTACAATTGAACGAAACTGGGACCTTTAAAGGTTTCGAAAATATCTAATCCCGCGCACACACTTATGGAAGTTACCAAATTACCCTGCACACTTTGACAGATCAAGTGAAACAACTAGCAGTCCGAGAAAATGAACTAGCAGCTTGAGAAAAGACTCAAGCTGTTAGTTGAAAAGTAAGCATATCCGAATGAAACAGTGTCTCCCCCTTAATCAAGCATATGAAATAGATATATTCTTCATAAAATAAGAGAGAATAATGAAAAACAAATTAATCCATATTAACCATGCCAATATTTGATACTAGGAAGGTGAATCTTCCTACATCAAATAGTTTTGTAAATAGATCAGCTAACTGATCATCAGTATGAATTTTGGTAACTTGGATTAATTTCTTCTCATTACAGTCCCTTATAAAATGAAATCTGATGTCTATGTGCTTGGTTTTGGGAAATTTTACTGGATTTTGTACAATGCTTATTGCACTTGAGTTGTCAATGTAAATAGGAGTGGATAGGAAATTCATACCATAGTCTCTCAGTTGATTCTGAATCCACATCACTTGGGAACAGCAGCTTGCAGCTGCTACATATTCTGCTTCTGTGGATGAGGTGGAGACAGTTGTTTGCTTTTTGCACTGCCAAGAGACCAGTCTTGCTCCTAGATATTGACATCCACCAGTTGTGAACTTTCTGTCAATGTTGCATCCTCCATAATCACTGTCAGAATAGGCTGTTAGTTCAAGAGGAGAGTCTTTAGGATACCAGAGGCCCAAATGTGGTTGGCCTTTGAGATATCTAAAGATTCTCTTAAAAGCAAATATGTGTGAGTCCTTTGGAGCACATTGAAACCTGGCACAAACACAAACAGCAAACATTATATGAGGTCTAGAAGATGTTAAGTACATAAGTGATCCTATCAAGGATTTGTATAGATGAATGTCCACATCTACTCCATCTTTGTCTGCATCAAGCTACTTGTGAGTGTCCATTGGAGTACTAGCAACTTTGGTATCTTTGTAACCAAACTTTTCCAGTATGTCTTTAACATACTTTGATTGACTTATAAAAAGTCCAGTAGGCTTCTGCTTGACCTGCAATCCTAGAAAGAAGGTGAGTTCCCCCATTGAACTCATTTGAAACTTTTTGTGCATCAATGCCTCAAACTCTTTGCACAGACTGTCATTGGTAGACCCAAAAATAATATCATCAACATAAATATGAACAAGCAGAATCTCAGATTTGATGGACTTTGTGAACAATGTTTTGTCCAGAGTACCTCTCTTGAATCCATTATGTAGAAGGTATGATGACAGAGTGTCATACCATGCTCTAGGGGCTTGGTGGAGTCCATAGAGGGCTTTGTCTAATTTGTAGACTCTGTCTGGATACTTGTAGTCCTCAAATCCAAGAGGTTGACACACATAGACCTCTTCTTCAATTGTGCGATACAGGAAAGCACACTTCACATCCATTTGATACACTTTAAACCCTTTGAAGCTTGCATAGGCTAGGAACAGTCTGATGGCTTCAATTCTTGCCACTGGAGCAAAGACATCATCATAATCTATTCCTTCTTCTTGAGTGTATCCCTGTGCTACCAATCTTGCTTTGTTCTTGATGACTATCCCTCTCTCATCCTTTTTGTTTCTGAAAACCCATCTTGTACCAATTGCTCTCTTTCCTTTAGGAATATCAACCAGAGTCCATATATTCTGAATCTTGAATTGCAGAAGTTCTTCCTGCATTGTTTCAATCCAAGATGGATCTTTCAAAGCCTCTGATGCCTTTTTAGGTTCTAACTGTGACATGAAACAGGCATGTTCAAAGGCAGCCAGACTGAATTCTGGGACTGCTGATTCAGCATCAGTAGACTCTTTGTGAACCATTGTCCTTGTCTGCACAGGAGTGCATGGATCACCCATTATCTGATTGAGAGGATGATACTTGTGAACTATGAGTGTTGGCTCTCTGTCTGTCTGAAAAGAAGTTCCAAGATTTGTATCATCTCCATCAGGACCACTTGATGGTTCAGCTTCAGGAACAACTTGACTAGAATCTGGGACTGTTTCCCTTTGTGATGGAGTTGTTCCCTCAGGACTTGGGATTGGCACTTCATCGTTTGGATTTGAATCATGTTGAGCATCCAGTACCCCTGGTGGGTCACAAGATAGAAGTGGTATAATCGTATACTCATCCCATTGACCAGAATCTTCAACAGTTAGAAACTTTGTGCCAACAGCTTGAACATTTGTGCTACCAGCATGAGAATTTGTGTTGGCAGCTTTAACCCTGTTTTCATCAGTTTCTGCAGTATACTCAACAAAGCTCAGAGAATTAGTTAGTGAGTCTAAATCAAACAACCAATCAGGACCAGTGCCTTTGACATTTGCAGTGTTTTCATTAAATTCAACATTGGCACTTTCTTCAATGGTTTTAGACACACTGTTATATACCCTATCGGCTTTGCTTTGGGTGGATTATCCTACAAAGAAACCTTCTTCAGCCTTACTTTCAAACTTTCCTAAGTGAGTCTGTGTGTGAAGAATGGTGCATGAACATCCAAAGGACTTTAGAAAGGCTATTAAGGGGACTCTATGGTGAAATAACTCATATGGAGTTTTTCCTTGTGATTGAACAACCTGAACCCTATTTAGAACATAACAAGCTGTGTTGACTGCTTCTGCCCAAAAGGTCATTGGCAGTTTGGAATCAGCTAGCATGGTTCTAGCAGCCTCAATTAAAGTTCTGTTCTTTCTTTCAGCTACACCATTTTGTTGTGGAGTTCTTGGGGCACTATATTGCCTAGCAATACCTTTAGACTCACAGAAACTGTTTAGGATATGGTTTTTAAACTCAGTTCCATTGTCTGATCTTATCACCTTAACTTTTAAGTTGGATTGGTTTTCTATCTTAAGAATAAATGATTTAACTAGCTCAGCAGTTTCATCTTTAGTCCTAAGAAAGTATACCCATGTGAATCTGGTGAAATCATCAACAATGACTAAACAGTAAGCTCTTTTATTCAAACTCAAAACAGATGTTGGACCAAAGATATCCATATGAATAAGTTGAAGAGCAGATGAGAATGAATTTACTTCTTTGGCCTTATGAGAAGACTTGTGTTGCTTGCCCTTAAGACATGCTACACAATGATCAGCACAAATGAACTCCTTTTGTAGTAAACCTCTTACCAAATTCTTTTTGACTAGAACATTCATAGATTTGAAGTTCATGTGACACATCCTTCTGTGCCAAAGAGCAGACTCATTAGATGATGCTTTGGATATCAAACAGCTTAAAGTACTTGATTTGGATAAAAGATCTGTGTCCAAACAGTAGACATTGTCCTTTCTTGGTGTTCTAAGTAAAACAAGATTTTCAGGTATCTTAAAATCTTTTAAAAGAACAATGCACTCAGAATCTGTGAAGACAACAATATTGTGTTTATCATAGATTTGAGACACACTCAATAAATTGTACTTCAGCTGTTCAACATATAAAACATCATTGAAAAGCATATTGCCTGCTTTGACAGTACCTTTACCTGTTACCTTACCTCCCTTGGAATTTCCTCCAAATGCAACAAAACCTCCTTCAAAGCCTTTGAAATTTGACAAGCATTCATAATTGCCTGTCATGTGCCTAGAGCATCCACTGTCCAAATGCCATCATGTTTTATGTTGTGACCTGTGGTTGCCCTGCACAAATAAAAGCTTAGTTAGTAGTGGAGTAAACCCAAACCAAGTTGGTTTTGGGTTGTCCTTGTGCATTGACATAACTAAACACTGTTTGTGACTTTTTATACTTAGTGAGATCCACTGGTGGAGTCTGTGAAAAATATTTAGTTATGATATGAGGAATCCAGGTGTTCTTTCCAACCTTTGCTTTAACAGTCTCAGATGATCCACTGCCAGTCCGAGTTTTAAGCCTAGCAGTTTGAACTGAGTGTTTAGTGCTAACAGCTTCAGAATTTGCACTACTAGTTTCAACTTTAGGCCTAGCAGTTTCAACATTTGCATCAACAGTTTGATCTGGTTGTTTGCCTTTAACACACCATATCTGTTTAAAAACGGATTTGGGTTTTGCCAAAACTTGTTTTTGGTGAGTGGACTGTTTTTTATTGACCTTTAAGAATTTGTAATCAACTGTTTTCTTTGGAACTGGTGCAACAGGTGGTTTGACCTAAGATTTTTTGTGTTTTTAACAAATGCCTGTTTCTGAACCACAGTCTGTTTTGCAACAGATGGTTTGTACAAACAATGTCTGGCCAAATGGTTTTTCCTGCCACAATGGAAACATCTTTTGACTGTTTGGATTGGAGAACCAGTTTTATTGGACCATAACTGGTTCTTGTTCCTTTGATTTCCCCTTACCTGTTGTTGCTTGGGAAACTTTTGGACACCATGCTTTTGGCATGTGCAGATTGGAACAGTCTTACCCCTTTTATTACCTTTTGAGGAAGATGCAGTGTTACAGTTAGAAGGTACAGAAACATAGGGAGCAGCATGGCATACACTCATCTTCTCTTTTCCTTTCTTAGTGGGGTTAGGGGCTTCTAAAGGCGCACTCATTGTTTTGTGTTCTTTCTCAACTTCTTTGCACTCACAGTCTTCATTTGAATCAGATCTTCTTTAGAGTCAGGACTGTTTTCAAGGATAGGATCTACAGTGGTCATAGACTCATCTAATGGTTCATTAACAAGCCTATCAGCAACTTCACTCATTGGATGAATGTATTTGTTGTTGTATGGAGGTGGAGTGGCTCTGTATCCTATACCTTCTTTGGGATTGAGCTGAGATTTTACCCTATTTTTAAATTGAACTTCCATTAGGTGTTCCAGCTTTTGATTTGCCAATTTGAAGTTTCCAATATCTATATTGACAGATTCTAGTTTCTTATTAGCTTCTAACACCTTCGGTTCAGCCTCATCTAATTTCTTATTTAGGGACTCTATTTTCTTATTCAGCTCCTTTTTCTCCCACTCATGATATGTTCTATCATGTCCCATTTGAATCTCATTATCCTTATTGATCTGTTTTTCAAGATCTTCCATGGCCTGCATGTATTCATATCTCCTTTCTTCCATCTTAGCTAGAGTTTTGCACATGCTCTCATTATGATCTCTGTACTTTTTAACCATATTTTTGCATGTTTGAGAGAAAAGTTTAGCATTTACCTCAGATGGTAGTTCAGTGGAGGTGACATTTGATGTTTCTGCCATTAGAGCTTGATTTTGAAACTCTTCCTCTGTCTGATCACTCCAGTCAAACACATTGTCTTCTTGAGAAACAAGTGCTTGTGATGATGAAGCTTGATTAGTTTGTTGGGGTCTTGGTGGCTGTTGACCTTGGGATCTGCATTCTCTGGCAAAGTGGCCAAGCTTGTGACATTTAAAGCATTCAACTTTGGATTTATCAAATGCTGGTTTCCCTTCTGGTCTGGCTTGGAAGTTTGATCTGCCAGTTCTTTTCAGAAACCTTTTAGCCCTCATGGTCAACATTGCATGCTGTCATTTCAAGTCCATCTCTTCTAGATCATCTGGATGGATCTGTTCTAAATCTTCAGCATTTAGAGCAAACAGTCCATCATTAGAAACAAAGGCTTCATAATGAACTTCAGTAGAGTTACCATCAGCACCTGAAAAGGAATCATAACAGTTTGATTTATCAGTTAATGCTGATGACAGCAGAGCAGTGTTATGATTATAAGAAAAGGATTTCTCTTCAGTTTCAAACACTCTCAGACTGTTGTAAAGATCATCCAGCTCAATTTCATCAAGAGTGTCTTTGGTTCTCCATTGGGTAGCATAGACTGTCCACTCTTCACCAAGAGATCTAAGGAACTTTCTGTTTACTTCATCTTGATCCAAGCAGACTTTGGGACTCTCCAATTCACCTATCAATTTGTTAAACCTGTCAAAGATTTGAGTAAGGTTTTCATTCTTGCCACCAGAAAAGTTTTCATACTGCTGTTTCAAAAGATCCTTTTGATTTCTCTTGGTGCTAGCATTGCCAGCAAATCTTTTCTCTAAAGCAATCCAAAGAGAATGAGCAGTCTAAAACGTTTTAAACTGATGTTGATAAGCATTAGGAATGGCTATTTGTAAAAGTGTAAGAGTTTTCACTTCATTCATTCTAGTCTTTCTTTCAAGTTCAGTTTTTGGAGGAGTTTTTATGGGTTTGCCCTCAGCATCAAGTTCAGGATCAACTACAGGAGGAAATTCAACAGCTTCTCATATGGCATAATCAATAAATTGAATGTGCTGTTGAATCCTGAGTTTCCACATCTCAAACTCAGTGGGTTTGAGCATAGGCACTTTGAGTCCTTGCCCAGATCCACTAAAGCTATTATCAAATTCCATTGCAGAAAATTAAAAAAAAATTAATAAAAAGCTTCTGACTTTGAAAAACAAAGAAAGACCTGTGGCTCTGATACCACTTGTCAATATCAAAATCACTACCTAAGATTAACTGGTTTGTATTAATCAGAGTATAAACCAATAACCTTGTATTGAATTAAAGTCCAATTAAGAAGTTTGCGGAATAACACTTAACTGTTTTAAGAAAAGCTTTCAAAACAAATAATCACATAAACATAATCAATAATCAAAAGATCACTTGTATTGCCAAACTCAATGATTACAATAACCTCTAATCTGTTTGATTAGACGAAGAACACAGATTGTTCTTAGGGTTTTTACAACCTTAGAGGCTTATGAAAACTTAATCAGAAAAGCAATTACAACTGAATATACTTGTACGTGCAAAACTTACAATAGAAAAACCTATTCTATGTATATATACTGCTTTCTGATTTGTTTCCTTGATAAACTCTGATTTCTCTGATAGTAGATATGCTTGAATCTTCGAATATATCTCTTCCTGAATATCAGCACTTTCTGTTTATTGAACTGTTGAGCAGCTTGAAGTTTGTCTGTTGAGCAGCTTGAGTTTGAACACTGGCAGCTTGAACTTTTGTACTAGCAGCTCGAACTTCTTCAACTAACAGCTTGAACTTTGTACTTACACAGAAAATCTACTAACAGTTTGAGAAATCTAACTAACAGCTTGACATACTTAGAATATTTCCTAACAATATCGAAACTGTACGTTAGTGATTGAAGATGTAGTCTTCAATCTTGATTTGATCCCGATAAATTCAGTGAGTTTGATGTGATTGTCGGAATGGACTGGTTGATCGAAAATGAAGCCCATATAGTCTGTAAGAAACGAATGATCAAGATAACCACACCGGAGGGGCGTGAGATCTACATATATGGGAATAGGAGAAGTGGGGATCTATGCTTATTGACCATTGCAAAAGCCCGAAAGCTTGTTGCAAAGGGGTGTGACGCCTACTTGGCATATGCTATTGATGCCAAGGCTGAGAAGAAGATTGTGGTCGATGTGCCTATTGTATCACAATTCCCGGATGTGTTTCCGGAAGACTTGTCTGGCGTGCCGCCTGAGAGACAAGTGGAGTTCGGCATTGATTTGATCCATGGAGCTGCACCGGTAGCTCGTTCTCCGTATCGCCTTGCTCCTACCGAAATGCAAGAGATGATGAAACAACTCCAGGAGTTGTTGGATAAGGGCTTCATTCGACCGAGTTCATCTCCATGGGGAGCTCCGGTATTGTTTGTTAAGAAGAAAGATGGCACCATGAGGATGTGCATTGATTACCGGGAGCTGAATAAGCTAACTATTAAGAACAAGTATCCGCTGCCGAGGATAGATGACTTGTTTGATCAGCTACATGGGGCAAGTGTTTTCTCCAAGATTGACTTGAGGTCGGGATATCATCAGCTAAAAGTTCGAGAGGAAGATGTGCCTAAGACAACTTTCAGGACACGTTATGGGCATTATGAATTTTTGTTAACCCCCGACTGTCTTTATGGATCTGATGAATAGAGTTTGCAAACCGATGTTAGATAAATCGGTGATTGTGTTTATTGACGACATCTTGGTATATTCCAAGTCTGAGGCTGAGCACGCTGATCATTTAAAGGAATTGTTGGAATTGTTGACGAAGGAAAAGTTGTATGCCAAATTCTCAAAGTGTGAGTTTTGGTTACAACGTATTCAGTTTTTGGGACATGTTATTTAGGGAGCTGGGATTTCTGTAGATCCAGCTAAAGTGGAAGCTATAAGAAACTGGGAACCGCCTCGATCGGCTACAGAAGTCAGAAGTTTTCTTGGATTGGCGGGGTATTATCGGAGATTTATAAAGGACTTTTCTAAGATTGCAATTCCTTTAACTGCATTAACAAAGAAGAATGCACCGTTTGTTTGGGAAACTGTGCAGCAAAAGGCTTTCGAGATCTTGAAGAAGACATTAAGTGAAGCGCCGATACCTGCCTTACCTGAAGGCAATGAGGATTTTGTGGTGTACACAGCTGCTTCGAGGCTGGGGTTAGGCGATGTACTGATGCAACGTGAAAAGGTTATTGCATATGCCTCGAGACAGTTAAAGCAGCATGAGATGGATTATTCGACACACGATTTGGAGTTGACAGCTGTCACTTTTGCATTAAAGTTGTGGAGGCACCATCTGTATGGAACTAAGTATCAACTCTATACAAATCATAAGAGTTTGAAGTACATTTTCAGTCAGAAGGAGCTTAATATGAGACAACGCAGGTCTATGGAACTTATTAAAGACTACGATTGTGAGATACTCTACCATCCTGGTAAGGCTAATGTGGTAGCCGATGCTTTGAGTCGCAAAGCATATTCTAAGGACTGCTGCTACATGATGACGTCTACTATGTTAACTTCCACGATTATTGATGATATAAAAGCTGCTCAAGTAGAAGCTTTGAAGGAAGAAAATGTTGGTGCTGAGGATATTCGAGTACAGAAAAAGAATATGGAAACGAGTGAATCTGGATTGAAAGGCGTGTACGGAAGAATCTGGGTGCCAAAGTTTGGGGGCATGAGAAAGGTGATTATTGAAGAGGCACATCAATCTAAGTTTTCTGTACATCCCGGGAGCACAAAGACGTACAACGAGCTAAAAGCAGACTTTTGGAGGCCGGGACATCGCGTGAGGGACTGTCCGGAGCCGGGGCCAGAAGTTCAGGGGGCCAGTTCGAGTGGGGCCAGGGCTGAGCCGTCGTCATCTAGCCGCCATGATTCAGTTCCGAGGGGCCGAGGCGAGTATTTTAGGCGACAGCAGAGGAGGCACGGGATGCCAGAGATGTTGTTTCGGGTACGTACATTCTTAACGGACTTCGAGCTCGTGTATTGTTTGATTTCGGGGCCGATCGCTCCTATGTGTCTATTGTCTTTTGTGCGTACTTTAGTGTGTCTCCTTCTCCTTTGTCTGTTCCTTTGGTTGTCGAGAGGGTCGATGGGAGTTCTATGTTAGTGAGTCGGGTATATTGGGATTGAGTTTTAGAGATAGATTCCCATCAGTTTATGATCGATTTGCTGCCGATTGAGATCAGTATCTTCGATGTGATTGTGGGTATGGACTGGTTGACTGCCAGACGGGCTGATATTCTGTGCGCTAAGAAGATAATCCGTATACCCATTTCGAACAGTGAGAGTGTTATTGTGTATGGGGATCGTCGCAAGGGGGATATTGGGATTGTATCGATGGCCAGGGCTCAGCGATATGTGTCTAAGGGATGCGAGACCTTCCTAGCTTATGTGGTTGACGCGAGGAAGGAAAAGAAGACGTTAGAGGGTATTCTGGTGATTCGTGAGTTCCCTGAGGCATTCCCAGAGGAGTTGCCTGGGTTACCGCAAGATCACCAAGTAGAGTTCCGTATAGATCTATGTCCTGGGGCGGTGCCGATTGCGAAGACGCCTTATAGGCTGGCACCGACAGAGATGCGAGAGTTGATGTCTCAGTTACAGGAGCTTTTAGATCGGGAATTCATCCGCCCGAGCTCGTCACCGTGGGGTGCACCGGTGTTGTTTGTGAAAAAGAAGGACGGCAGTGTGCGGATGTATATCAACTACAGGGAGTTGAACAAAGTGACCGTGAAAAACCGTTATCCGCTTCCACGTATCGATGACTTGTTTGATCAGCTCCAGAGATCGAGTTTCTTCTCTAAGATTGACTTGCGATCTGGGTATCATCAGTTGAGGGTCAGATATAAGGATGTGCCAAAGACAGCGTTCCGGACTCGTTATGGGCACTACGAGTTCCTTGTGATGCCGTTCGGTTTGACTAACGCACCCGCAGCTTTCATGGATTTGTTGAACAGAGTGTGTAGAGCTATGTTGGAAAGATTTGTGATCGTGTTCATCGTTGACATCCTGATCTACTGAGGAGCGCGGGAGACCACGGGCAACTCCTCCGAGAGGTTTTGACTGTGCTACGTAGGGAGAAATTATACGCGAAGCTGTCCAAATGTGAGTTTTGGCTACGGGAAGTGCAATTTCTGGGGCATGTGGTCAGTTGTAACATCCTCAGATTTAATTTATTGTAATTGGGATAATTATATGAATTTTTGTATAATTAAGTTGGATTACAAAAGATGATGATGTATCTGAATATTTAATAGTTGGTTGCTATTTTAATAAATTAAGAAACTTTAGAATTTTGAATTAATATTATGGAGTAAGAAGATTTATTTATGTTATTGATGATAAAACTAAGATAAAATCAGTATTTAATAAAATCAGATAAGTTGAGGGGTCAAAAGTGTGGTTAGCCGAAACTTGGGAAATAAAAAGACTTTTAGTTTTTCATATGGTTCATTTCACCATTTGAACTCCAAAAGCTCTCCATCTCTCTCTAAATCTGCAGAAATTCGAAGTTGAGGAACCAAATTCGTGGAATTAATCTGATTATAAACAAGATTCAAGTGGAATTAAGGTAAGAACATGATTTATCAACTTGGGGTTTTATTTTGAGGATAAAAATGAATAAAATCAGATTTAAAAATCTGAGAAATGTTGTTGCATGTTTGTTAAATCAGTTGGATATCATCAGTTGAAGTTCCTTGAAGGTTTGGAAACAAGAATGTTGATTAATTCGTCTTAAACGGTAAGAAAGCTGAAATTTTGTGAGTTTTTGAGTTCTTGGGGTTTTTACTCATTTTTGGTCCAATCTGGACGAATTTGGATGTTATTGATATGGAAAATGGATTAGAAACAATCAATATATGAAAATATATCAAATGTATGGATTGCATGTTGATAAAATTGAGTTTTGACAATTTTTACTTAGAAACCCGTAGTTGCGACCTGAACTTCTGCTGGTGAACTCGGCGAGTTCCCAAGAACACTTGAACAAATCTTCAAAAATGCATAAGTGGTTGGATCCGAATAAGGTTGGGACCCGAATTCGAATGAGACTTGAACTTGGATGGAACCGAACTCGAATAAGAACCGAACTCAGATGGGTAAAGTAATTCGGATGGGTCCGAAATCCGGCCGAGGATCCGAACTTCGGACCTGAACTCGGCGAGTTCCAGAGACCAACTCGACGATTTGGCTGCAGTTTATGTGAAATTCGGATGGGTTTTCAAGAACCCAAATTTATGGATAATTAATTACACATTTGGGATATCCTTTGTAACATATTAAGGTAAATAAAGGAGAATTTATGGATAATTAATTACACATTTGTGCTATATGGCCAAGAGTTTGACACCTCTGTGGTCAGGATAGACAGTAGGTCCGATGTTATGTCTGCCTCAGATGGTTGGTTTTTCTTATGCCGAGTGTCATCTCGAAGGAGCTGCGGCTCTGGTTTGCGTACTTTGAGTACGTGGGGAGTATACGGTATGTGTTACCGGTGTTACTCTTGGGGGGCATCATAAGGATTTGTGGAATGTGTAAAATCATTGGTATTCACTAAGCATTCGCTTACCCCTCAGTTGTTGACATTTTTACAGGAAAAGGGAAATCTGCTGCGGGACCTTCTAGTTAGGTCGTTTGTGAAGTCTTGGAAGATTTGGTACTACTCAATCGTTAAATGTACTATGGGACCAATGTTGTAATATATTCTGGATGTTGTAATAATGAATTGAGAATGTAGACTTAGTATTGGAACCTTGTAGCACCGTAGGGTGTTTAAAACGGTTGTATTATTTTTATTTTATGTATTTTAATGCTTCCGCAATTTAATTAAGTATTCAGATCATTATGTAATTGTATGTTGGTGATTAATCCTGGGTGTATTGAAATAGTGGTTATTGTGGCAAGGGTGTCACATCAGTGCCGAGGGTATAAAAGTGGATCCGGCCAAGATTGAGGTAGTGATGAGTTGGGAGCCTCCGAAGTCAGTGCCAGAGATTCGTAGTTTTCTAGGTCTCGCCGGGTATTATCGACGTTTTATCCAGAACTTTTCGAGGATTGTTTTGCCGTTGACGAGATTGACACGGCAGTCCGTTCCGTTTGAGTGGTCCGAGGAGCAGGAGCGTGCATTCAGGGAGTTAAAGACTCGATTATGTCAGGCTCCAGTGTTGGCCTTGCCGGAGCGTACCGATGACTTCGTGGTTTATTGTGATGCTTCAGGGTCGGGTTTGGGCTGTGTTCTGATGCAACGGGGGAAGGTGATCGCGTATGCTTCACGTCAGCTGAAGACTTATGACGAGAACCATACTGTGCACGATTTAGAGTTAGACGCTATTGTATTCGCATTGAAGATTTGGCGCCATTATTAGTATGGGTCTTGGGTTATTATGTATACCGACCACAAGAGCCTTCAGTATCTGTTCAGCCAGAAGGATCTGAACATGAGGCAGCGGCGTAGTCTTGAGCTGTTGAAAGACTACGATTATGAGATTCAGTACCACCCGGGTCGGGCTAATGTGGTAGCTGACGCGCTGATCCGTAGGGCATGCGGCCAGACTGTGATATCCAGGGTCTCGAGGCTTGAGATTACCTCGACATTGACGAACAGTCTGAGACTAGCGCAGCAGGAGGGCCTGCGGGGTGATAATGTGAAGTGGGAACGTCTGACTGGGCAGCTTGATTCGTTGATCAGGGATGATCGAGGGCTGTATCTGTTCCATGATAGGGTCTGGGTTCTGAGGGTTGGGAATCTGCGACAGTTGATTCTTGATGAATCTCACCGATCGAGATTATCCGTTCATCCAGGGACTACTAAGATGTACCGTGAGCTCCGTGATTTCTACTGGTGGCCAGGAATGAAAAGGGATGTGGGCCGGTATGTTGAGCAGTGTATGACATGTTTGAGTGTCAAAGCCGAACATCAGAAGCCGCACGGTCATCTTCAGCCGTTAGAGATCCCTAAGTGGAAGTGGTACCACATTACGATGGATTTCATAATGAGACTTCCACGCACGGTCCGCGGGAACGATATGATCTGGACCATAGTGGATCGACTAACGAAGCGTGCGCACTTCTTAGCCGTCCGGGGCATTATCACCATGGATCAGTTAGCGAGACTGTACATCAATGAAGTGGTATCGCGACATGGGATTCCGATGTCGATTACTTCGGACAGGGATACGCGGTTTACGTCTCGATTCTGGCAGAGTTTCCAACGGGAATTGGGTACCAGGGTTCAGTTGAGCACGTCGTACAGACCGCAGACTGACAGGCAGACCGAGCGCACTAATCAGACCCTCGAGGATATGTTGCGAGCGTGTGCTATCGACTTCAGTGGCAACTGGGACGTGCATTTACCATTGGTCGAGTTCGCGTATAATAATAGCTATCACGCCACGATTAAGATGGCTCCATTTGAGGAACTGTATGAGCGTAAGTGTCTAACCCCTGTGTGTTGGGGTGAGGTTGGTGAGCGACCTATTAGCGGCCCAGAGCTACTCCAAGAGACCAGTGACAAGGTGGCTATGATTAGGGAGCATATGAGGGTCGCCCAGAGTCGTCAGAAAAGTTATGTCGATCGCCGTTTGAAAGAGCTGGAATTCAGTGTTGGGGACCGAGTATTGCTTAAGGTGTCGCCGTGGAAAGGGGTTATCCGGTTCAGACATCGTGGGAAGCTGAGTCCGCGTTATATCGGGCCGTTCGAGATCGTTGACAGGGTTCGGGATCAGGCCTATCGACTGCGATTGCCTTCAGAGTTAGCCGGCGTGCAGGATACTTTTCACGTGAGTCATCTCCGGAAGTGTTTGGCTAAAGATGATCAGTATGTGCCCCTATCCGAGATTACAGCCGATGATCAGCTGCGATATGTGGAGTAGCCCGAGGCCATAACTGACAGAAAGATCAAGAAGCTGAGAAATAAAGAGATTGCCTTGGTACTCGTTCAGTGGAGACACCATAAGGGTACCAACGCTACCTGCGAGCCCGAGTCAGAGATGCGATCGAGATATCCTAACCTATTTCAGAGCTCGAGTTAGATTTCGGGACGGAATCTCTTTAAGAGGGGAGGATTTGTAACATCCGTCTTTTGGACCTGGTACGTGGAATTCTTTTAGTGGATAATTATTTAATTAATATTGGGTTGGTCCAATTATATCCGGTTTCGTGGATTGATACGTGTCGGGATTGGGCTTACGTGTCATCGGGTAATAATTTTAGCGGATGGATTATATTTTTGGGATCACGGGACTAAATGAGTTAAATGGGTATAAATATTGAATATGTGATATCGGGTTCGGGTTAATGGGTTCGGGACCGGTTAAAATAGAAACGTATATGTGTTGCTTTGTCCCTTTCTTCTTTATCCATTTGAGATAACCTTAAAAGGTGTAATGTGTGTGTTTGAGAAAGCTCCAGCATCCAGAGATCTCCTCTAAACTCCATAATTTAGTTGGGAAGGCTTGGATTCAAGCTAATCATCTTCTTTGTGTGTGTTCTTGAGCTCAACAAGGTAAGGGAATTAAATTGAGTTTCTAATTTGTGATATATGTGGTAGAGTTGTGTAAAGAAGTTCCCAAGCTGTAAGGGACTCTTATATATTGAATTATGTGTGTAATTGGAACTGAAAATCGTGTATGGAATGAGTGAATACTCTTGGGCAGAGCTGAAATCGCAGGTCAGAGGTTGGGATTTTCGCGGTGTCGCGGCGCGACCACCAGGGGGCCCGCGGCGCGACCAAGAGCCTGCGGGGGAAATCTTTGGGTCTTATGAAATGGGTTTGGGTTGAATTAGTGTCGGGTTTCTTCGGGATTGTTCGGGATGGGTCTTGTATGTGTTTGGGGTCTCGTTGGGGTTACTTTGAGTCGGGTTCTGTTTGGGTTTCGGGTATCGATCGGGTTTCGGGTACTGTGCGATTGTCGGGTCCGGGTCAAATTCGGGTCACTGAAATTGTGTGATACGTGCTACTCGGGATTGTGCTTAACGATTGGGATCTCCGTGTGTTACAGGGACTAGCGGGCAGCGAGCCGGGTTTGATCAGGGAGGCCAGAGTTAGGGAACTCAGTCAGGTGAGTACTCGAGTTCTTTCCAAACGCGCACCATCTTTTGTGTTTGTAGCCGTGTAGCTATTATATGTGTGTGTTGTATATGTGAGACAGGGACGTGAACCTCAGGTATATCCTATCCTTATACGTGTTATATACAAGTTATGAGATCTATTCCAGGGGTTCATGATGTGTTCCATACGGACGATAAGTCGTGAAGGGGTCGCGCGGGTTGGCTGCCCCAAACAGTCCTTGGGGCGTATATATACGACAGGGCCTGTAGCCGGGTCGCTCCTGTGCTACAGTGTTATTGCCGCTCACTGCTGTGTGCGGTGTGTCGGCCGGGGAGGGATCCCCACAGGGCTTATGTTACTGTACAGATCTCATACTTGCGTCTTTATATCTGAGATGCTTGTTGGGCAATCGGGACAGGGACAGAGATTGTGTGCTATGTGTTATGTGCTATGTGCAGTGTCAACCCTCGTGTGCTCACGGGCTTTATAGCTCATGTCTTCGAGTCTATCATGTTCAGGGAATCAGAAGGGACCTCAGCCGCCACCGAGATAGATTCGAGATCAACTTGAAGATCTGTATTAGTTTCGTGTTTTGTTTAGAACTATTTGTGATAGTTCTGGGATAATGTAATCAGTATGTAGATCTCATATTTTGGGATATTATGTTAGTTTAACCTGGGAATGCGAATGTACTGAATTGCGTTTAATTTCGTGTATAAAGTTTAATGTTTTAAATTATCCATGATCTGCATTATCCTATGACACGTGTGTTATAGATTTTTTGCGATATTGCCACTTATGATATTATGTTGACGTGGCATTTCCGGGATCGGGATGGGTGTTACATTAACCAAAATTTTTTGCCAAATTTATACATATGTGTATTAACTTGTATCTTTTAATTTAATTATTTTGTTAAGTCGATACATATTAATTTGTTTACAAAAATGTGTAAATATATCATTTTCAAGAAATATATGATTTAACGTATTAACTCGTTAAGTTTAGCTAAACTACATAAGGAATACATCTACACTTAAAGTAATAATTTCATTAGAACATATCATATGTTAAGTTCGTATATTTTGTTAAGCTTTATTTTACATTTAAATATATACATATATATATATATATATACATACATATATATACACACGCACACACACACATTCCCTCACACACACACACAGAGAGACGGGGGGAAGGAGAGTTTATATATATGTACAAAATTATCCGTATAACAAAAAAATCATATATTTTGTGAAAACAAATCAATATGTATTGACTTAACAAAATAACAAAATTAAAATGTACAAGTTAATACACATGTGTATAAATCTTTCAAAAAAAATAGTTAAATATATTAGTATTTATATGAAGTAATATATAACAAAGTGAAATCTTAAATATATATATATATATATATATATATATATATATATATATATATATATATATATATATATATATATATATTTTTTAGAAATGATAAAAATTAAGTTTAAAAATAAATGTATAAATAGTTGAATATATGTTTGAAATTAAATATAACAATAATAATACAAATTATATATATGTGTGTGTGTGTGTGTGTGTGTGTGTGTGTGTGTGTGTGTCTGGGAGGGTTATTCTAAGAACCATAAAAAATGTGAGAACCTAAGAACCTTTTATGGCCTTTGGATTAATGATAATCAATGGTTGATATATTGGATGACAATTTTGTAATAATCTGAACTTTGATAGTGGAGAATTTTGAAAATGTGTGAAAATGGTATTTTTGGAAGAAAAAAATCTGCTTTTTCTCTTTCTCTCTCTTACTTTTTTTCATTTTCATTTTATTTTTCTTTCATTATAATTAAATTTTAAAGTAAAAAAACGTTTTTTTATAAAAAAATTTATTTTTCCTATATACAAAATTATTTAATTGCTAAAAAAATAACGTATTTTATATAGAAATATTATATGTCTATATTGAATATTTTTTCTATATAGAATATGTTAACGAACATATTCTATGTACAATCTACGTAGAATGTCATGCATTCTACGTAAAATGGCATGCAATCTACGTAGAATGTCGTGCAATCTACGTAGAATGTCGTGTAGAATGTTAAATATCATATATTCTACGTAGATTACCTGATAAAATATATCAAAAACACAGTGAAACAAAAAAAAATTTTCATTTAGATATAATGTATAAAAATATACCAAAAAGACATTGAATAGTAATGTTAATCTACATAAAAAGATATAATGTATAAAAAAAATAAAAATATATGAAATATATAAGAAACATAACATGCTACATAGATTATGTGTGATTTTTTACAAGTAGTCTTGTATTATATTCTATTTAGATTATCATTTAATCTATGTAGATTATCATGTAATCTACGTAGATTATCATGTAAAACATCCAATAACTATTACAATCATTATAAATCTAATATTATACAAATAATCTTCATTATAAAACATGAAAAATGAATCTGTCATATTCTATGTAGAGTATCGAAGAACATATTATATGTACAATCTACGTAGAATGTCCTGCATTCTACGTAGAATGGCATGCATTCTACGTAGAATGGCATTCACTCTACGTAGAATGGCATTCAATCTACGTACAATAACATGCAATCTACGTAGAATGGTTTGCAATATACGTAGAATGACATGCAATCTACGTATAATGGCATGCAATCTACGTAGAATGTCGTGTAGAATGTCAATTATCATATATTCTACATAGATTATTACATGATAAAATATACCAAAAACACATTGAATATTAATGTTAATCTACATAAAAAGATATAGAAATGTATAAGAAACATAAAAATATATTAAATATATAAGAAACATAACATTTTCCATAGATTATGTGTGATTTTTTACAAGTAGTATTGTATTATATTCTATGTAGATTATGATGTAATCTACGTAGATTGTCATGTAATCAACATAGATTATCATGTAAAACATCTAATAACTATTATAATCATTATAAATATAATATCTTACAAATAATTTTAATTATAAAATATGGAAAATGAATCTGTCCAATGTACGTAGATTGTACATAGAATATGTTCGTCGATACTGTACATAGAATGTCACGCAATCTACGTAGAATGACATTCAATCTACGTAGAATGACATTCAATCTACGTAGAATGACATTCAATCAACGTAGAATGACATGCAATCTACGTAGAGTATTGACGAACATATTCCATGTACAATCTACGTAGAATGTCATGCAATCTACGTAGAATGACATTCAATCTACGTAGAATGACATTCAATCTACGTAGAATGACATTCAATCTACGTAGAATGACATGCAATCTACGTAGAATGCCATTCAATCTACGTAAAATGTCATGTAGAATGTCAAGTATCATATATTTTACATAGATTACATGATAAAATATATCAAAAACACATTAAATGTTAATGTACATTTACATAAAAAGATATAGAATTGTATAAGAAACAAAAAAATATATGAAATATATAAGAAACATAACATTCTACATAGATTATGTGTGATTTTTTACAAGTAGTCTTGTATCATATATTCTATGTAGATTATTATGTAATCTACGTAGGTTATCATGTAAAACATCTAATAACTATTACATTCATATATATCTAATATTTTACAAATAATCTTCATTATAAAACATTAAAAATGAATCTGTCATATTCTACGTAGAGTATTGACGAACATATTTTATGTACAATATACGTAGAATGTCATGCAATCTACGTAGAATGGTGTGCAATCTACGTAGAATGACATTCAATCTACGTAGAATGTCATGCAATCTGCGTAGAATGTCATGCAATCTATGTAGAATGTCGTGTAAAATGTCAAATATTATATATTCTACATAGATTACATGATAAAATATATCAAAAACACATTGAAACAAAAAAAAAAGATTTCATTTAGACATTTTATCAAACACTTGGTATGCAACTGATATTAAATATACCAAAAATACATAGAATAAAACTGTTAATCTACGTAGAATAACATGCAATCTACGTAGAATAACATTCAATCTACGTAGATAGACATGCAATCTAGAATGGCATCCAATCTACGTAGAGTATCGACGAACATATTCTATGTACAATCTACGTAGAATGACATTCAATATACGTAGAATGACATTCAATCTACGTACGTAGAATGACATTCAATCTACGTAGAATGACATGCAATCTACGTAGAATGTCATGCAATCTATGTAGAATGTCAAGTAACATATATTCTACGTAGATTAAATAATAAAATATACCAAAAACACATTAAAACAAAAATGAAATAAGATTTCATTTAGACGTTTTATCGAACACTTGGTATGTAACTGATATAAAATATACCAAAAACAAAATGAATAGTAATGGTAATCTACAAAAAAGATATAGATTTGTATAATAAACATAAAAATGTATGAAATATATAAGAAACATAACATTCGACATAGATTATGAATAGTAATGTTAATCTACATAAAAAAATATAGAATTATATAACATTCTATATAGACATATAATATTTCTATATAATTTACATTAATTTTTTAGCAATTAAATAATTTTTTATATAGAAAAAAATTTATTTTTTTATAAAAAACGTTTTTTTAATATTAAAATCAATTCTAATGAAAGAAAGAGAAAATGAAAATGAAAAAAAAAGTAAGAGAGAGAAAGTGAAAAATAGATGCATATAATAAAAAGGTGGAGAGAGAAAAATAATATTTTTTATTCCAAAAATACCCTTTTGATCCAAGGGCTTTAAAAGGTTCCTAGGTTCTCACCATCTTTAAGGTTCTTAAAAGAACCTCTCCATATATATATATATATATGTTAAGATTTATAATAATTAATAAAAAACAAATTAACTAAATTATTGTTATATATATCTTCATTTAAATACTTAAATCAATAATAATAATAATAATAATAATAATAATAATAATAATAATAATAATAATAATAATAATAGCAATAACAAAATAAATTTTATTACTTTAGTCAAATTGTAATAATAAGATAAAAAAAATACATATTAAATAAATAATGTTAGAATAAAAAAATAACTAAAAATAATATAAAAAGTAAAATGATTGTTTAGGGACTAAAAGTGAAATAAAATTAAAAAGGCAAAAGACTCATTTTTTAATTAATGATAGGTCAAAATATCAAAAACATAACAAAATGACAACCCGTAGGTACTAAAATTGTAATTTTGATGCGAAAAAGACGATAACCATAATTTCTATATAACCACAGTGACGAAAATTGTAATTTACCCTAATAATAATAACAAGGGTAAATTACAAATTTCGTCCCTATGGTTTAATGAAAATTATGGAACTCGTCCTTTTGCGCAATTAATTACAAGTTCAGTCCCTCTTGTTGGCTGTTTGTCTTATTTTTGGTCCTTTGACCGGTCATTTTTTTTATAAATGACCATTCTACCCTTGATAAAATAATTAAAAAACACAATAAACTTTATTATTATATTAATTAAGTAACAGAAATAAAAAAAATAAACTCTCTATCTCTCTCTTTATCTCTCTCTCTTTCTCTCTGTCTCTCTCTTTCTGTCTCTGTGTATGTATGTTTTGATCAAGATTGAAAAAAGGAGAGAAACTCTATGGCAAACAACCATGGCCAACACCTCCGGCCAACCACTGCCTTCGCCACCTCCGGCCATCCACTGTCTTTCTCCTTCCACTGCTATGCGATCAAAAACTCATCTCGATGTCCACTGCTATGCGATCAAAAACCCATCTCGATGTGGGTTCGCCAAGAAACACTAGAAGATCCAGGAGGTGAATGGATCAAGAGATTCGATAAGATAAAGATCTCGTTTGCATAGATGATTTTAGGTATAATTTCGATTCCATACCTGTGGTTTCGAGAAGGAAATAGTGATGATTTTGGTGTATAATTTTGATCGAATCGTTTGTAGCTCGTTCAAGATTTGAAGGTTTTTATATTTGTTTCAGATCATTCGTTCTTTGATCCATTCTCTGCCTGGGTTGTGACGGGAGGGTTGAAATCGCTTGTGTTGTTGTTGGTGTTGATGGTGGTGGTTGTGTGGGATTTGGGAGCTTCCGATTTCGAAAGTGATTGCAAGATCAAGTGTAATTAGGGTTTGAGATAAGGGCATGAGCTCTTCTGGTTTAGGGTGTTGTTCTTCCCACTTGGAAAATCAATTAGATTCATCTTCCTTCATCTCTGGTTTTCAAATCAAAGAATTTTTATGGGTATATCTATCTACTTTTAGAAATTCTGAAAGAGAGAGAGAGAGAGAGAGAGAGAGAGAGAGAGTTTTTTTTCTATTACTGAATTAATACAAAATTAAAGTTTATTGTATTTTTTTAATTATATTAGCAAGGGTAGAATGGTCATTTTTAAAAAATGACCGGTCAAAGGACCAAAACGAAGTCAAACAGCAAACAAGAGGGACAAAATTTGTAATTAATTGCGCAAAAGGATGAGTTCCATAATTTTCATTAAACCACAGGGATGAAATTTGTAATTTACCCTAATAATAATAATAAGTAGGGTAAATTACAATTTTCGTCCCTGTGGTTATATATAAATTATGGCTACGATCCTTTTCTGTCAGGATCTAAAACTGAATAACCAAGATTAACTGATTTGAATTTATCAGAGTATAAATCAATAATCTTGCTTTGAATCAAAGTTTAATTAAGAAGTTTGCGGAATAACACTTAATTATTTTAACAAAAACTTTCAGAATCAATAAAGCATAAAACATAAGAAGTAATCAAGACTGTTTGTATTGCTGAATTCAATGATTACAATCACCTCTAATCTGTTTTGATTAGACGAAGAACACAGACTGTTCTTAGGGTTTTACAACCTTAGAGGCTTAAGAAAACTTAATCAACAAAGCAATTACAGACTCAAAAATACGCAGAAAACTTCTATAAACTTCTATACAATAGAATGACCTATTCTCTGTATTTATATTGCTTTTTGGACTTGTTTCCTTGAAGGACTATGACTTCTCTGATAGTAGATATGCTGGAATCTTCGTGTAGATATCTTTCCTGAAAATCAGCACTTTCTGTTTATGAAACTGTTGAGCAGCTTGAATCTCTTGACAGCATGAACTGAGCAGCTTGAGTTGTTTTGCTCTGGCAGCTTGAACTTTTACACTGGCAGCTCGAGTTTCTTCAACTAGCAGCATGAACTTTGTATTTACATGAAAAATCTACTAACAGTCTGAGAAGTCTAACTAACAGCTTGATCATACTTAAACTATTTCCCAACAATCTCCCCCTAACTTAAATTCTTTACACAAGACTTTAAGTTCTATACAAAATGGAAATGAATAAGTAAACTGTTATTTACAAACCAAGGCTTTCAAAAACTTACAACTGTGCAAGTTTCTGATCTACAGCCTTCAAAAATTCTTTCTTCATCTCATCTTTATCACAAGATACCCTAACAGATTTTATCTGAAGTAGCATATCTTTTGGTAAATCATAAAATTCGAGATTGAAGAATATACCAGGTCCATCTGAAAATTTGATTCTGTATGTCCTTGACTTGACAAACAGATCAACTTGCTTGACCTTCTTCCCCTTCTTCACAGCATCCTCTATTTCTATCCTTGCAGATTCAGGGTCAACAATTGATTTTAGATCTTTAATTACTTGCTTCACTTGTGGTAGAGCAGATCTAACTTGTGATACAGACCCAATATTGTGCATTCTGATAAGCTCTTCTCTGGTCAACTTCTGAACCATCTGCCAAAATGTATCATATTCTTCTTCTGGTCCAGACTCTCTTCTTATCACAAACTTAATTTTCAAGTCACGGTCATCCAGTGACTTAGCAAACCAGTAGTTGATCAGAGGCTTTGTGAAATCATGCTGATCAATCAGCTTCTCTATCTCCATGGCCTTTTGTAGTTTGTTGCTCAAAGAGCACCCTTTTAACCGATGAAGGAATAGAAAGAGCAGCTTGATCAGTGGGAACAGGTATACTGGCAGCAGCTTCAGTTTGGACTGATTGAGTTGATGGTTGGACTTCTTGGGATGGTTGAGCTTCTGGAGAGACTTTTGTTCTCTTTCTTTTGTCCATCTCCTTGTCATGAATCTCTTGCAGCCTTTCAGTTGTCATGGACTGAGCCATTTTCTTTGGAATTCCAGCTGCAAATGCAAAATTTATCAAAAATCTTCTGTGCTCAGCTTTAGTGTGCCCTGTTGGCATCTTTCTCTTCCTTTCACCTTGTTTGCCCACAAACCCCTTTAGGTAATCACCTAATGTCTCATCATCATCTATTGGGGCCTGGGCTTGCTGATCTAATACTTTATCATGTTCTTCTGCTAACCTTTTGGCAACTTCAGCATCAAAGGCAATCTGGGCTTCTTTGGAGGAGAATTTGTGCTTTGGAGACTCAATAAGAATGCCCTTGCCTTTGTCTTTTGCAGCAGAAGATGTTGCTTGGACTGTACTCGATGGAGCTTGAATGCCTTCCCTGATTACAACTCCAGTGACTTTTGAGGCAGCATCTTGAGTTTCTAGGCTAACAGCTTGAGAAGCTGTTGGGACTGCTAGCCTAGAAACTGGGACTGTTGGTGCTACTTGGACTGTTGTTGTTGTTGGAGCTGCTTGGACTGATTTAGGAACCTCTTGATTCTCCCCCTTTTTGGAAGCATTGGTTTGGTCAGGAGGACCTACAACCTTTGCCCCTTGGGTTTGAATCAAACGCTCTAATTGAATGAGCTTATTTCCACAAAGGGTAAACCCCTTATGAAGATAATCCATCCTCTGATCATGCTTTTGACGGGGTGCACAAATAATGGGTTTACCCTTTGTGGACAAATAATGGGGTGCACAAATAATGGGGTTTATCTTCATAAGGGGTTTACCCTTTGTGGAAATAAGCTCATTCAATTAGAGCGTTTGATTCAAACCCAAGGGGCAAAGGTTGTAGGTCCTCCTGACCAAACCAATGCTTCCAAAAAGGGGGAGAATCAAGAGGTTCCTAAATCAGTCCAAGCAGCTCCAACAACAACAACAGTCCAAGTAGCACCAACAGTCCCAGTTTCTAGGCTAGCAGTCCCAACAGCTTCTCAAGCTGTTAGCCTAGAAACTCAAGCTGCTCCTTCAAAAGTCACTGGAGTTGTAATCAGGGAAGGCATTCAAGCTCCATCGAGTACAGTCCAAGCAACATCTTCTGCTGCAAAAGACAAAGGCAAGGGCATTCTTATTGAGTCTCCAAAGCACAAATTCTCCTCCAAAGAAGCCCAGATTGCCTTTGATGCTGAAGTTGCCAAAAGGTTAGCAGAAGAACAGGATAAAGAATTAGATCAGCAAGCCCAGCCCCCAATAGATGATGATGAGACATTAGGTGATTACCTAAAGGGGTTTGTGGGCAAACAAGGTGAAAGGAAGAGAAAGATGCCAACAGGGCACACTAAAGCTGAGCACAGAAGATTTTTGATAAATTTTGCATTTGCAGCTGGAATTCCAAAGAAAATGGCTCAGTCCATGACAACTGAAAGGCTGCAAGAGATTCATGACAAGGAGATGGACAAAAGAAAGAGAACAAAAGTCTCTCCAGAAGCTCAACCATCCCAAGAAGTCCAACCATCAACTCAATCAGTCCAAACTGAAGCTGCTGCCAGTATACCTGTTCCCACTGATCAAGCTGCTCTTTCTATTCCTTCATCGGTTAAAAGGGTGCTCTTTGAGCAACAACTACAAAAGGCCATGGAGATAGAGAAGCTGATTGATCAGCATGATTTCACAAAGCCTCTGATCAACTACTGGTTTGCTAAGTCACTGGATGACCGTGACTTGAAAATTAAGTTTGTGATAAGAAGAGAGTCTGGACCAGAAGAAGAATATGATACATTTTGGCAGATGGTTCAGAAGTTGACCAGAGAAGAGCTTATCAGAATGCACAATATTGGGTCTGTATCACAAGTTAGATCTGCTCTACCACAAGTGAAGCAAGTAATTAAAGATCTAAAATCAATTGTTGACCCTGAATCTGCAAGGATAGAAATAGAGGATGCTGTGAAGAAGGGGAAGAAGGTCAAGCAAGTTGATCTGTTTGTCAAGTCAAGGACATACAGAATCAAATTTTCAGATGGACCTGGTATATTCTTCAATCTCGAATTTTATGATTTACCAAAAGATATGCTACTTCAGATAAAATCTGTTAGGGTATCTTGTGATAAAGATGAGATGAAGAAAGAATTTTTGAAAATACAAAGTTCATGCTGCTAGTTGAAGAAACTCGAGCTGCCAGAGCAAAACAACTCAAGCTGCTCAGTTCATGTTGTCAAGAGATTCAAGCTGCTCAACAGTTTCATAAACAGAAAGTGCTGATTTTCAGGAAAGATATCTACACGAGGATTCCAGCATATCTACTATCAGAGAAGTCATAGTCCTTCAAGGAAACTCGTCCATAAAGCAATATAAATACAGAGAATGGGTCATAGAAGTTAATAGAAGTTTTCTGCGTATTTTTGAGTCTGTACTTGCTTTGTTGATTAAGTTTTCATAAGCCTCTAAGGTTGTAAAACCCTAAGAACAGTCTGTGTTCTTCGTCTAATCAAACAGATTAGAGGTGATTGTAATCATTGAATTCAGCAATACAAACAGTCCTGATTACTTCTTATTTTTATGCTTTATTGGTTCTGAAAGTTTTTGTTAAAATAATTAAGTGTTATTACGCAAACTTCTTAATTAAACTTTGATTCAAAGCAAGATTATTGATTTATACTATGATAAATTTCAAATCAGTTAATCTTGGTTATTCAGTTTTAGGAAAGTGAACCTTCCCACATCAAAAGGTTTTGTAAATAGATCAGCTAGTTGATCATCTGTATGTATTTTGGTAACTTGGATTAACTTCTTTTCATTACAATCTCTGATGAAGTGAAATCTGATTTCTATATGCTTGGTTTTTGGGAATTTCACTGGGTTTTGCACAATGCTAATTGCACTTGAATTGTCAATATAAATAGGAGTGGATAAGAAGTTCAAACCATAGTCTCTTAGCTGATTTTGAATCCACATTACCTGGGAGCAGCAGCTTGCAGCTGCTACGTATTCTGCTTCAGTGGATGATGTGGAGACAGTTGTTTGCTTTTTGCATTGCCAAGAGACCAGTCTTGCTCCTAAGTATTGACATCCACCAGTTGTGGATTTCCTGTCAATGTTGCAACCACCATAGTCACTCCTTTTGAGTTGCCTCCAAATGCAACAAAACCTCCATCAAAACCTTTGAAATTTAACAAGCATTCAGAATTGCCTGTCATGTGCCTAGAGCATCCACTGTCCAGATGCCATCTTGTTCTATGAGGAGACCTGTGGTTGCCCTGCACAAATAACAGCTTAGTTAGTAGTGGAGTAAACCCAAACCAAATTGGTTTTGGGTTGGCCTTGTACATTGACATAACTAAAAACTGTTTTTGACTTCTTGTATTTGGTGAGATCTACTGATGGAGTCTTTGGAGAGTATTTAGTGATAATATGAGGTATCCAATTATTTTGATCATCTTTTCTTCTGACAGTCTCAGATGATTCACTAGCAGCTCCAGTTTGATGCCCAGCAGCTGGAGCTGTGTTTGTAGTGCTAACAGTTTCTGTTTTTGCACTAACAGCATCAGATTTTGACTTAGCAGTCTGATCTTTTACATTAGCAGTTTGAGCAACAGATTTGTCCTTGACACACCATATTTGTTTAAAACTTGATTTAGGCTTTGCCAAAACTTGTTTTTGATGTGTGGACTGTTTTTTATTAACTTTTGAGAATCTATGATCAACTGTTCTCTTTGGAGCTGCTGTGGAAGGTTTCACTTTTGAGTGCTTTGCCTGTTTAGGATTTGATTTTGTGTGATGCACAGTCTGTTTTGCAACAGCTGGTTTGTAAAAACAATCCTTGGCTAAGTGATTCTTCCTTCCACAGTGAAAGCATCTTTTGACAGTTTGAATTGGAACACCAGACTTTTCTGTCAATTTCTGGTTCTTGTTTCTCTGGTTTCCTCTTACCTGCTGTTGTTTAGGAAACTTTTGAACACCATGCTTTTGGCATGTGCAGATAGAAACAGTTTTACCTCTTTTAGTTCCTTTTGATGAAGATGCAGTGTTACAGTTAGAATGTACAGAAACTTGTGGAGTAGCATTGCATACACTCATCTTCTCTTTCCTTTCTTACTGGGAACTTGGACTTCTATGGGTGCACTCTTTGTGTCACAGTCTCTATTTTGACTCTTATCTTCTTTTAATTCAGGACTGTTATCAAGGATAGGATCTACAATAGTCATAGACTCATCTAGTGGTTCATTGACAAGTCTATCAGCAACTTCACTCATTGGATGAATGTACTTGTTATTATATGGAGGTGGAGTAGCTCTGTATCCTATTCCTTCTTTGGGATTGACCTGAGATTTGACTCTATCTTTGAATTGAACTTCCATTAGGTGTTCTAGCTTTTGATTTGCTAACTTGAAGTTACCTAGATGTTGGTACACCCTGTGTGACGATAGCAGTCTAATCGATCTACGTTATGATTTAAGTAATATTCTGAGTTATCCAGTAATTTGATATATATGTTTAAAATGTGTTTGTCTGTTATTGATTGTGTGTTTGAACTTGATGTAACATATTACAAGAAGTTCAAACATAAAAGTCAAAGAGTATGTCAAACATAAGTTAAAACATAAGTTTCATCTCGTAAGTGTTTAAATGTATTGGCTAGATTCGAATAGGTTAAGGAAGACATTCGAATCTGTGATAGATTCGAATGTATCCTTAGAATCGAATAGGTTAGATTCGAATCTGTCAGATGGACAGATTCGAATGAGGCCTTAGGCCAGATTCGAGGTTGGCCCACAACAGACTCGAATCAGGGTCTATAATTAGGGATAGACTCGAATGATTAGCAGACCTTTGGCAGAATTCGTGAGGAATTAAGCGATAGGCGATCTCGAGTTTATCAGCTAGGTGAGTCCCATTTCGGAGAGAATTAGTACGTAGGATCGTTCGTGTGTCGTTCGTTCAGCGTCTAATAGTCTCCGTGTTTCCGTTGGTTGAGAGTTGTCCGTCTAACCGTCAACGAGGATTCCGCACTCGTTAACGGGTCCGCGTCTAGATAGATCTGTCAGTGGTAGACCTTACAAGTGGTATCAGAGACAGGTAAAAACAGAATGGGGTGGCCGAACGTAAAAACAGAACATTGATTGAGGCTGCAAGGACTATGCTTTCGGATTCAAAGCTTCCTACCATGTTTTGGGGGGAGGCAGTGAATACCGCGTGCCATATTTTAAATAGAGTCCTTACAGTCAAATCATTGAACAAAACATGTTATGAAATTTTGAATAAACGGCCACCTAACTTAACTGGATTCGAACCGTTTGGAGTACCATGTACACTTTTAAGAACAAAACATCAACCGAAGTTTGGTGAAAAGGCTGACGAAGGATACTTCCTGGGTTATGTGCCAAACTCACCAAACAAACGGGTTTTTAACAAAAAGAGTGGTACTGTGGAGATTGTGTATAATATTGAAGTCACAAGTTATACACATGAACCCCAAACTGGTCCGGAATGGATTTTTGACTATGATAAGTTATTTGAGTCATTTAACATTCCTTTGGATGATACTGCAGGTACAATCGATAAAGACATGGCGACGTTGCACCTAAATGACGATGGCCATATTTTTCCAAGGACCACGTTCGAATCTACGTCCGAGCCTACTGCGACTGTAGATGGGTCTCCAGAAGTTGCTAATCCAGAAGAACCTAACACTGAGAATCAGACTCAAGCATCAAGTTCTGCCTCTGAGGAAAACGTCCGTGAGGAAGAGAATGTGGAAGCTGAGCCTGTTCCCCCTTTAGGTGAAATAGGATCCAACTTAGGAGATAATCTAAGGGTAGACGAAATAGAGACCTCTAGGATTAACAAGAATCATCCTATAGATAGCATCATAGGAAATCCTAACGAGGGTGTGAGGACTCGGAGTAGTGTAAATAACAACACTGTGTTGTTGTCGATGATAAACGACTCCGAGGCATATCACACATGTCTATATTCGTGCTTCATATCGCAAGTAGAGCCCAAAAACGTGCAAATGGCACTTAAGGACAACTCCTGGGTTGAAGCGATGCAGGAAGAACTTTCACAATTTAGGAAACTAGAAGTGTGGCAGTTAGTTCCGTTACCTCGAGGGGAGCTTGCAATAGGAACCAAATGGGTTTTTAAGTGCAAAAGAGATGATCGGGGGATAGTCACGCGCAACAAGGCGAGATTAGTTGTAAAGGGTTTCAACCAAGAGGAGGGAATCGATTACAACGAAGTTTTTGCACCAGTAGCAAGGTTAGAAGCAATTAGGTTGTTTTTAGCTTTTGCCTCCTTCAAAGGATTTAAAGTCTATCAACTGGATGTTAAGAGTGCTTTCCTGTATGAGAAAGTGAAGGAGTTAGTATATGTAGAACAACCGCCCGGGTTTACAGATCCTAAATATCCTGATAGAGTATATCGCTTAGATAAGGCTCTTTACGGACTACATCAGGCACCTAGGGCATGGTATGAGACTCTATCGAACCATCTCTTAGAAAACGGCTTTGAGAGGGGTAGGATAGATAGTACTCTTTTTGTGAAGAGAAAAGGAGATCACTTTATCTTGGTGCAAGTGTACGTCGATGATATCATCTTTGGATCATCAGACGAACAGATGTGCAAAGATTTTGAGAAGGTGATGAAGTCTAAGTTCGAGATGAGTGCTATGGGGGAGTTGAATTTCTTTTTGGGGTTACAAGTTGACCAGAAGAAGGAATGCATGTTTATCCATCAGACCAAGTATGTCTATGACATATTGGAACGGTTTGGGATGGAAGGAACTAAGTTGACTGCCCACTTCAGCACGCCGATTCAAGTGAATCACAATCTTGGGCCGGGTACTGAAAGTGATACCGATGTGGATCCGACTTTATATCGGGCCATGATTGGATCGCTTATGTATTTAACTGCTTCAAGACCTGACATAATGTTTGCTGTGTGTATTTGTGCTAGGTTTCAAGCGAATCCGAAGGAGATGCATATGAAAGCTGTGAAGCGGATTCTACGTTACCTCAAGTCGAAACCGAAGCTGGGACTTTGGTATCACGCGGAGGGAGATCTAGAGTTGGAAGCGTTCACAGATTCTGACTACGGAGGATGCAGCTTGACGCGCAAATCAACGACTGGAGGTTGTCAGTTCCTCGGAGGGAGATTGGTGTCCTGGCAATGCAAGAAACAAACATCGGTAGCCGTGTCAACGTGCGAGGCCGAGTATGTTGCTGCTGGTAGTTGCTGTTCACAGGTTCTGTGGATACAACAACAATTGCGGGATTACGGTTTGGCTTATACTCAAACTCCAATTAGGATAGACAATCAATCTACTATTGCGATAACAAATAATCCAGTTAAACACAGTAAAACAAAGCACATTGACATAAGGCATCATTTTATTCGTGATTGTGCTGAAAAGAATTTGATCAAACTGGTAAAGGTGGCAACTGAAGATAATAATGCTGATTTATTTACCAAAGCGTTTGATAAGTCACGTTTTGAGTATTTAATTCAACTTAATGGAATGCGCAACCCAGAGTAAATTGACCTTAGTAGTATTTTATTTCCTTTTATAGTTGTTATATTTCTTTCTTTTTCAGTAGTCTGCTAATTTAGGAAAGTTTCTAATTTAGGAAAGTTTCTATTTTTAGTTAGTTACTATTTTTAGTAAGTTTCTATTAAGTTAGTAGGTTAGCTTAGTTTACTGCTTTTTGCTATGAAAAACAAAAGAAAAAAGAGAGAAAATTACAAAAATACAAAAAAAAAAGAGAATATCAGAAAAGGAGTTAAGTCTTAGATACATAGGTTCAAAGTGACGAAAATTAGCACCGTCGTTACAGACTCTAAGTGTTTAGGCTTTTACACATAATGCAACTAAATCCTAAGTGTTATACTTTATTTAGTTTGATGTGTTGGTAGGCATAATACATATAGGGTATCTAAAGGCTAATAAAATATTCTAGAAAAAGTCAAACGTGTCACTAGCTTAGATGTATGACCAATCGGTCTTAATTTTTATGTACAAGACATACAAACATTGAGTCTAAATGAGGTATGCAAACTTTCTGGGGATGTATAGCAACATCAAATACGTCTGAAAATGGAAAGAATAGAAATATCATGAAAAACTGAGAGTCGAAAACATGCAACTCTGTTGTACGTAAGTACAGACCTGTTGTCTCTGTTTAGATTCGGGTTAGCAGACATGTCGCTTTGTTGTACGTCAGTACAGACCTGTCACCGCTATCTGCTAACTTTAAAGTTAAACCTTAAGTCGAACTAAGACACTTTGTTGTATGAGAATACAGACCTGTGTCCGATATTTGTCTTTTAAAGAAAGTTTGCAAATACCAACAAGTTAGAATTTTGTCTGTGTGCCTTGATCATAAAAGTATGTCTATGTCTGAGTCACGTAAGATAATTTCCTGATAAATAAAAAAGCCAAGGGATATTCCGAAATGTAGAGTGTTTAACAGGGTAAAATACCAACAATCGGCTAAATGGGTATGTCACGACAAACAATCAACGGAATCAAAAATTCCTAAGTGTGAAATTTTAAGTACTGAAAGTTAGTATCGGACATCGCTATCTGATTGAACCTTTCTTAGACTATACTCACCAAAAATATGTTGTTTGGTATTTAGCGTAGCTTGTAAATTTATTTTTATAACTTAAGTCTAGATTAAATTTTTTAGTCAAAATTTTATTTTTTTTTATTTATTTTATTTTATTTTTACCTTAGCTTATTTTATTTTAGTTTAGTTTAATTTTTACTTAGGTAAAAGGTCAAAAATTACTGAGGGTGCATTCAAAGTTGGATAAAATATACAATGCGTGAAATATCTGAGCTTAGGGTAAAAGATTTGGCATAGTTTATCTGGTTACACTACACAGTAGAAAATAGTTGGTAAAAGTTGAAAATATTTCAAAATTTCCGAAATTTTTCTAAGTGTTGGAAATTTCGAATCTAAGACAGACTCGAATGTGAGATACTTCGAATCTGTCAGTAGACTCGAAATTGCATAGACTCGAAGGTAGGTAGTATAAATAGGTCCACAGTAATGGCATTTATTTCTTACTACCCTCGAATCTGATTTCTCGAATCTGTCTTTGGCGATCTCGAATCTATTCTCGAGTCTATCGAATCTCTACTAAACGACATTTCGTCGAGTTTGAAGTCTTTGTGTTCGATTCTAATCTCATATCTAGGTATAATCAACAGGATTGTACAAGATTTTGGTGGTTTAATACACAAATTTGGACTTAAACATCACATTTTGATGTTCTATTGGTCAAAATAGGGTTTTTGCAAAATTACCAAGTTTGGACTAATAAAAGATCAAATTAAGAGCATAAATCTATAATTAGAACCTAGTTGAACAAATGTATGTGTTTTGCTACGTTCAAAATGGTTAAAATTGTTGGTTTTTGTTGAAATAAGGTCCGACGGGCTTTCGAATCTGATAATGGACATTCGAATCTGATCATGGGTTTCTCGAATCTATCAATAGATTCGAGATGACCAGATATTCGAATCTATCCATCAGACTCGAATAGGGTATATTCGAATCTGTCCATTACATTCGAATATGGGCACTTCGAATCTGTTACTCTCGATTCTGTACTTCATTTATTTTGTTGAATTTAAATTTTATTAAACTTGTGAAAATTTAATTGTGTTAGATTTTGTATTTAATCAAATACAAGATAAAACAAATTTGAATTTAAACAAGTTTATTGATTTTTAATAATAATCTAACAATTTTATGTATTGTGCAGATATGGCGCTTCGTGCTTTCGTTCCTAAGCACAATATGGTTCTTAATTCATATAATCATATCCCTGAGGCGCAGGGTTTTCGTGAAGTGTTGGACTTCTTAGCTGAATCCAGAATTAGCTACGCTTTGTTTCAGAACATTCCGATTGTAATCTCATATGTGCGGCAGTTCTATGATCACTTACAAGTTGACTGCTCTGTCACCCCGACAGTGCTGAGAACAAGGATCGCAGGGCAACCGTTGGTATTCTCTGCCGATATGCTGCGTCAAGTGTTGCAGCTAGGATCTGAGGAAGAGGAGTCTGGGCCTATTGATTTTCCACTAAATATTAGGCAAGCGGCTTTTCAACGAATGGGTTACAGTCTAGATGTAACAAAGTCGTCATATATGAAGAGTGGCCTGATTGGGCAATGGCGTTTCTTGGTCCATGTCTTCATGGTCTGTTTTGCACCGAAGAAAGCTGGATTTGATTACATTGTATCAAAAATCCAATCAGCAATGATCGCGATGGTGTACAATAAGAAGTTTAGTTTCTCGCAGCTGATTTTCTCAGAATTTATTCATCAAATCACGGCTCCTGAGAGAGAAAGGTTCCTGTTGTATCCGAGGTTCGTGATGATGTTGATACGTCACTTTTTGCCAAGTCTGCCACAATCGAATGATTCTTTGAGCGTAAATGTAATGGAAAAACGCATATTTGCTGATTGTTCCTCACACCGAGGAAGATTGGCTGTTCCTACTGCTCGTCCGTTGTTTGGAGCTATCTTAGACAGGAACTTTGTGGCACCTGATAATGCCAACTGGGCATGTGAAATAGAAGTTCAACAGCAACAGCAACAGCAACAGCAACAGCAACCGCATCAGCAACCGCATCAGACTCGTGTTCGTCCACGTGATCCAAGGCGAAGACAAAGAGATATTACAACTCAGTCTCAGGCGTCTAGGCCTTCTACGAGTCAGCCAGAGCCAGAGGTACAGGAAGCAGGGCCTTCAAGTGCCAATCCAGAAACCGAGCAAATAGCCCAAACATTGGAGGAAATATGGGCTTCGGGTCCGCATGCAAATGAAGATGTTGCAGCAGCATTGGTGGATGAGCTGCTGAGTCCGCCTGGAGATAATGATGATATATTTCGTGATGTTGACGACTATGAGCCAGAGGGGGCTGAGGCAGGATTGACATCTTCGGAATCTGAAACCGAATCAGATGAAGTTCATGAGGTGGTGACTACCGAAACTGGAAGTTGTTTTGAGACTTATGGTTCTAGATTGATTGTCAATCAAGGTGGTTCGAGGAGGAGAGAGACCAGGGAATTGGAGGAGTCCGATTATGAAGAAGAAGAGATTGCTACGTTAGTGACGAGGCCACGAGCAAAACGTCATAGATTTATGCAAGGGTCGTCTTCTACCTCGGAAGCACAACCAGAAACCTCTCCAGCCCAAACCCAAGCACCAACCACAGATTCACCATCACCGCCACCTCAGCAACACGAACCCTATATTCCATCACCAATCACTCCAACTCCAATTCAGTCCATCCCATCAACCTCATCCTCATACGCCGACAATCAAAGGTTTCAGCAGCTCAAAGCGCGAGTCGATTTCCAAAATATCCAAATCTTAGGCCTAACAAAGGCAGTCGGCGAGATTCAGACTCATAATGCCGATCTAAAGAAGATAGTGGACACAGTTCAGGAAGAGAACTTAGAGCTGAAGGCCTTTGTTTGCGATCAGTCAGCCGAGATAAGGTCGATGCGCTCCCTTATTGAGCAGTTAATGAAGAATCTACAGGCTCAGGGGGAGACATCGTGCCGTGATCAGGAAGCACAGAGACCGAGAGATGAAGATGATAAAGACAACCAAGGCAATGATCCCAGCCCACAAAGACAGAATGAGCCAGTAGACTTTTCTGCTGCTCAGACTGCTCAATCTGAGGGGGAGCCTAGTACAAGGGGAGAAGTAGGAGGAGCGGGAGGAGAAGCTGGTTCTTCAAGGACTTTAGATAGCGACATGATCGATGCGCTAAAAGATATTGAAGAAGAGCTGATGGAGTTTGATTTTGAAGATGAAATGGAAGAATTGGAGGAAGGGGAATTTATTCCAGACGATGTTGTTGACTGGAAATCTGACGACGAAGTAATAGAGGACGAGGACGATCAAGTCAATGAAGTTATTGTCAATTCACAACCAGTAACGGAGCTATATGAAGGACAAAATCATAATGTGATTGACATTGACTATATCAAAGTAGCCTCAGTCGAGGATAATGAACTTGAAGAGGCCGAGATGGAGCCATCTAGGACTGACTTGATCAATCTTTGGTTCAAGAAAGAGGAAAAGAAAGAGAGTTTGAAGATGAAGAAGAAGATGAGAGTTCCAGGTGCTGGGAACTTCTCAGGAGGCATTATTAGCTGGTTCTTTGACAGAGAACTGCAGCTGTTCATTTTGAAAAGAAGAGATGGACTTCAATACTTGAGGCGGACACTGAAAGCTTTTAATTCTTTGCCCAAGATTGAAGTTAAAGAGTTAGCCTGGAAGGAGCTGATCAACATTGGAAATGATCCCTACGCGAGCGTTATTGAAAGAATTATCAGGAAAGAAGGGCGATCAGGTAGATTTGAGAGGCTTAAGCCGAGATCAGGCAAGAGGGTCGAGGATGGATCAAGAATAGATCCTCATACTGGAAGACCGTGGGCTAGAATGATCTATAAGCCGGTGAAATGCTTGAAAAGAGTGCCAATAAAGCCAATGCCACAAAATGTTTTGAGCAACATGAAGTGGTGGTACCTGGAAATTGATACTGCTGAAGCTATAATGGAGGATCAAGACGAGCAGGTAATTTTGAAAGTATACGACCCACTGCATTTGATAAACCTATCTAAGGACGACCTGAAGAAGCTTCACGATCAGCCTATATTCTTCACTGAACCATGGAGATCTGAAGCCAGGAAGTTCCAAAAGGTAGTTAAAGTTTGTATAGATGCAGGGTTATATGCAGGTAGTAATATCTATAGCTCTAGTACTTAAATTTGATGTCATGTAAATAATTAGAAGCTATCGTCAAGGGGGAGTCTGTTGGTACACCCTGTGTGACGATAGCAGTCTAATCGATCTACGTTATGATTTAAGTAATATTCTGAGTTATCCAGTAATTTGATATATATGTTTAAAATGTGTTTGTCTGTTATTGATTGTGTGTTTGAACTTGATGTAACATATTACAAGAAGTTCAAACATAAAAGTCAAAGAGTATGTCAAACATAAGTTAAAACATAAGTTTCATCTCGTAAGTGTTTAAATGTATTGGCTAGATTCGAATAGGTTAAGGAAGACATTCGAATCTGTGATAGATTCGAATGTATCCTTAGAATCGAATAGGTTAGATTCGAATCTGTCAGATGGACAGATTCGAATGAGGCCTTAGGCCAGATTCGAGGTTGGCCCACAACAGACTCGAATCAGGGCCTATAATTAGGGATAGACTCGAATCATTAGCAGACCTTTGGCAGAATTCGTGAGGAATTAAGCGATAGGCGATCTCGAGTTTATCAGCTAGGTGAGTCCCATTTCGGAGAGAATTAGTACGTAGGATCGTTCGTGTGTCGTTCGTTCAGCGTCTAATAGTCTCCGTGTTTCCGTTGGTTGAGAGTTGTCCGTCTAACCGTCAACGAGGATTCCGCACTCGTTAACGGGTCCGCGTCTAGATAGATCTGTCAGTGGTAGACCTTACACTAGATCTATGTTAACAGATTCCAGTTTCTCATTAGCCTCTAACACCTTCTGTTCAGTTTCTTCTACCTTTTTATTCAGAGATTCTATTTTCTTATTGAGTTCCTTTTTCTCCCATTCATGATAGTTTCTATCATACCCCATTTGAATCTTATTATCCTTATAATCATTGATCTGTTTTTCCAGATCTTCTATGGCTTGCATATATTCATATCTCCTTTCTTCCATCTTAGCTAGAGTTTTGCACATGCTCTCATTATGATCTCTGTACTTTTTAACCATATTTTTGCATGATTGAGAGCAGAGTTTAGAATTTACCTCAGATGGTAGTTCAGTGGAGGAGACATTTGATGTTTCTGCCATAAGTGCTTGATTTTGAAATTCTTCCTCTGTCTGATCACTCCAGTCAAACACATTGTCTTCTTGAGAGACAAGTGCTGTTGATGAGGACGCTTGGATGGGCTGTGAAGTCCTTGATGGCTGTTGACCTTGAGATCTACATTCTCTGGCAAAGTGACCAAGCTTATGGCATTTATAGCATTCCACTTTTGATTTATCAAAAGATGGTTTGCCTTCTGTCTTGGCTTGAAAGTTGGCCCTACTAGTTCTTTTCAGAAATCTTTTGGCTCTCATGGTCAGCATTGCATGTTGCCACTTTAAATCCATCTCTTCAAGATCATCTGGATGAATTTGTTCCAAGTCTTCAACATTTAGAGCAAATAATCCATCATTGGCAACAAAAGCCTCATAGTGAGTTTCAGCAGAATTGCCATCACCACCTGAAAAAGAATCACAGTTATTAGATTTTTCAGAAGACAGAAGAGCAGTGTTGTGATTATAAGAAAAGGATTTCTTTTTAGCATCAATCTCAGTCTCAAACACTCTTAGACTGTTATACAGATCATCCAATTCTATCTCATCAAGAGTGTATTTTGTTCTCCACTGTGCAGCATAGACTGTCCATTCTTCTCCAAGAGATCTGAGAAACTTTCTGTTGAATTCATCTTGATCCAGATTGACCTTTGCACTTTCCAGTTCACTTATCAGTTTGTTGAACCTGTCAAAGATTTGAGTGAGGTTTTCATTCTTGCCACCAGAAAAGTTTTCATACTGCTGTTTCAAGAGGTCCTTTTGATTTCTCTTGGTACTGGCATTACCAGCAAACCTCTTCTCTAAGGCATTCCAAAGAGAGTGAGCAGTGTAAAACTTTTTGAACTGATGTTGATAAGCATTAGGAATGGCTATTTGTAATAGTGTAGTGCTTTCACTTCATTCATTCTAGCCTTCCTTTCAAGTTCAGTTTTTGGAGGGGTTTTGACTGGTTTTCCCTCAGCATCAAGTTCTGGATCAACTACAGGAGGGAATTCAACAGCTTCCCATATGGCATAATCAATAAATTGAATATGCTGTTGAATCCTGAGTTTCCACATCTCAAACTCAGTGGGCTTGAGCATAGGCACTTTGAGTCCTTGCCCAGATCCACTGCTGCTATTTTCAAATTCCATTGGAAAAGATTAAAAATTTGAAAGAAAGTTTTCGACTTTGAAAAACAAAGAACGACCTGTGGCGCTGATACCACTTGTCAGGATCTAAAACTGAATAACCAAGATTAACTGATTTGAATTTATCAGAGTATAAATCAATAATCTTGCTTTGAATCAAAGTTTAATTAAGAAGTTTGCGGAATAACACGTAATTATTTTAACAAAAACTTTCAGAAGCAATAAAGCATAAAACATAAGAAGTAATCAAGACTGTTTGTATTGCTGAATTCAGTGATTACAATCACCTCTAATCTGTTTGATTAGACGAAGAACACAGACTGTTCTTAGGGTTTTACAACCTTAGAGGCTTATGAAAACTTAATCAACAAAGCAACTACAGACTCAAAAATACGCAGAAAACTTCTATTAACTTCTATGACCTATTCTCTGTATTTATATTGCTTTATGGACGAGTTTCCTTGAAGGACTATGACTTCTCTGATAGTAGATATGCTGGAATCTTCGTGTAGATATCTTTCCTGAAAATCAGCACTTTCTGTTTATGAAACTGTTGAGCAGCTTGAATCTCTTGACAGCATGAACTGAGCAGCTTGAGTTGTTTTGCTCTAGCAGCTTGAACTTTTACACTGGCAGCTCGAGTTTCTTCAACTAGCAGCATGAACTTTGTATTTACATAAAAAATCTACTAACAGTCTGAGAAGTCTAACTAACAGCTTGAGCATACTTAAACTATTTCCCAACATTTTCACATCGAAATTACAATTTCAGTACATGTGGTTGGCCTTTTGTTATGTTTTTAGTCCTTTGACCAGTCATTTTTATAAAAATGACCATTTTACTCTTTTAACTTTGTTTCAATTTTGGTCCTTCACTAATTACTTTCTTTTTAATTACCTTTATCCTATTACTATTTACTTAATATTTAGTCTTTTTTTATTGTTAAAAATTAACTAAAGAATTATTATTTTTAATATGTTGATTATTATTATTATTTATTTTATACGTTCTTTTTTATTAATTATTACAAGAATTTAATTAAAATAATTTATATATATATATATATATATATATATATATATATATATATATATATATATATAGATTTGTATATTAATAAGTATTATTATTATTATTATCATCATCATTGAAATTAGGTTAAAATATTTATTCTTAATAATTTTTATAACTTTTCTTTTTTAAAAGTTATAATTATTTATATATAAAATTTATTTTTTTAAAATTATATATTACTCATATAAATAGTTAAATACTTACATATCTTAATTTATTTATTTTGTTAAGTGAATATGTGTTGAATATGTATATATACACACACATACACACATATATAACGTTTTATATGTATATAAACTGCATATAAAGTTAGTTAAATTGAACAAAATATAAAAATTTGACATATTATATGTAATTAACTTGTTAAATATTATTATAACTTTGTATGTAGTTTTTGTTTTGTTTAATGATTAATACATTGAACAGTTGTAATTTATATGAACATTAACTTTATGAAATAAATAAAATAGAATGAATTACACGTTAAATAATTTATTCCATCAAGTTAAAACTACATTGAACATATGATGTTTTATACAATTAGAAAAAAACTAAAATTAAAATATATAGATTAATACATACATACATACATGTATGTATGTATGTGTGTGTATATATATATATATATATATATATATATATATATATATATATATATATATATATATGTATGTATGTATGTATGTATGTGTGTGTGTGTGTGTGTGTGTGTAAATTTGGACAAAAGTTGATCAAATTTATAAATATTTATGTAAAATAATATAAAGTAGAGATAAAAGATAAATAAATTAAATGTATAAATAGTTAAAAACTTTATAAATGAAAAGTAATAAAATAAATAAATACCTTTTTAAAAACTAAATATATAAATAGTTCAATATATATTTAATTTATAAAGGTAAGAACAATAATAAAAATATTAATAAAAATAATTAACAATAATACAATAAATTAAATTTAGTGTTATACATGTTTTTTTCAATTACGACTACTTAGTCATTTACTACTTCAACTATACTAAAGCAAATAATAATATTAGTAAAAATAATGTCAAATAAATAATGAAAATAAAATTTATTAAATAATTTATTACTTCAATTAAATTTTAATAGTAATAATAAGACAATATATTAAATAAGTAATAAATGAATAATAAATCATTAAGAAAATGATATATAAAAGAAACATTTTGATTAGGGACCAAATATGAAATAAAGTGAAAGGGTAAAATTGTCATTTTTAAAAAAATATTGGAGAAAGGGACCAAAAGCATAACAAAACGCCAACTATAAGTACTGTAATTGTAATTTCATCATAAAAAGGACGGTAACCATAATTTTTATATAAGCACAAGGACGAAAATTGTAATTTACCCTAATAAGTAAAATAGAGTTAAATAAAACATTTTACTTGAGTGACCAAAACTAAAATAGATTACAAACTTGAAGGACCAAAATGTTATTAAAGAAAAGGGTAAAATGACCATTATAAAATATTTAACAATCTCATGGTTAAAGTTAACAGCAGATGGACCAATTTTACAAGTAAACAATGAAGATAAGGACCGTTTATGCAAAATTAAAACTACAGGGACCGTATCCAAAGTTTTATGTGAACCACAGGGACCATTTCTGTAATTAACTCAAAAATTTATAAAGTTAAAATCAATTAAAAATAGAGTAAATTACATAAATGGTCCCTGTGGTTTGCCCAAAATTACAGAACCGGTCCCTCAACTTTCAAAATTGCATAAACGGTCCCTCAAAACACTGTTTGCTTGCAAAAATGGTCCCTCGTCCGTTAGTCATCCGTTAATATTTTCAAAATGACAAATTTGCCCTTTCACTTATGGTCCCTCAACTACTTAATTACTTTCAGTTTTGGTCCTTGTGAATTCATATTTCTAGCAATTCATTCAACATTAAACAATTCATATGAACAATTAACAATCAAACACAATCTATTGAATGATTAAGAGAGAAAATATTACATTGATGTTCTTGGCTTTCTTGCAAAGCACTTCTCCTATTCTCTCTAAATCAGATCCATATGTGTGTGTGTAATCTGAGATTCATCTTATATCAGCACGCGTAGCATACATTTCTATTTATACACAATACACAAGTATTGTGTATTTACACATATAACCCCTAATCTATTGAGTATTTACAATTATATACAATATAATTGTTTCATCTCTATTATTTATTCCCAACATTCTCCCCCTTAGAGATGAACACAATTATTAAAGTAATATTCATTTCAGCTCTACAAATGTTGTCCCTAACAATCTCCCCCTTAGAGATGAAATCAATTTTCTGATAAAAGATCATTTCAGGGACTTTTTCGTGAATATTCTTCTATTCTCTGATCTCTGAATCTTCTTCTTTTCTTTATTTGACTCTCTCTGATCTTCACATATCTTCTTCTCTGAACTTCTCTTTTCTTGTATTTTCTTGTAAGTACACTCCCCCTTGGATCATGAATAGCTTTTTAATTCTCTCCCTTGATCAATTCATTTGATATGATGTAGCATTTGTCTTCAGTTGACTTCAATCTACTCAACTGTTGTCTCTGAACTTTAGTTTTTCTCCCCCTCATGATGATCATAAGAATTATGAAAATCATGCAAAATCTTCAGAGACATTAATTCATTGAAGTTTAAAGTAGCAGAAATACAACAACAATTACAACTTCAAAATATTTCAAATTGACTTTCTCCCTCTCAAACTGATATCCTCTCCCCCTATACAAAACCAACCTAACTCACTCTTCCTCAAAAATTTCACTCCCCCTCGAATTGATATTATATCGTTTTAGAACAAAACAAAGCTTTACAACTTTGGGGAAAATGAAACACATTCATTTTGTGAGAAAACAAGTCCAGGTCCACATAGGATTCCTGTTTGCACAATAGACAAAATCTATGTGACCTACTTTCAGCGCTGGCGTGATGTTAACACTGGTAGGATTTCCAAATAGTCATCGTGAAATCCTTTATCATGAAAGAATCACTCTTATTTGTTCCGGCTTAGTCACTTTGGACTAGCAGTTTATAGTCACGCAGACTGTTAGACTCGATGTGTCCTAAAAGTGTATATAATTAGCTCTAGACACAATGTGCATCAAATGAAGTGGGAGACCGGAGCAAATGTCTTCCTTGTTTCAAAATCAATAATATCCGAATGACATATCGATAGAAATGTGTTATATCTCCGTGATTATTGAAACAGAAATCTTTTGAAAGATAACTGAGTAGTTGGTGGGGTTAAGTGCATGCGTCACTGGGTCCATGACGTCTTTTTCAATATCAAGTCACCTAGGGCTTGATAGATTATGTGGATTACCCAGCAGACACAGTGTAGGATAGGATTATCTTTTCTTCAAATCCTTTCTCAACTCTCAGCTCTCAGCACTTTTCAACCTAGCTCCCTCCGGCTCACTTTTCAGAATTAAATTCAGTCAGCTTTATACGAAAAGCATGATCTGATGCACCACCATCGCCTTTTAATATCCCTCTCATTTACATTTTACCTCTGCTCGACCCTGTCAGTATCCCGTGATAACTGACACTTCTCAACTAATAAACCTAAGGAACCCTCACCCACACAAACTATAGATGGTTTGCTTCTTGGGTAGGTCTTCCGGTTCTGGTTAGACCATAGAAGCGATATTTATGCCTATCACTCAGATTGGTGCATAATCGGAGTCAGCAGAAAAATTTTCAGCTTTGAAAGGTCATGAGATATGATAAAATCCAACTTATATGGTATTGGAGATGATATGCAGATAATTTTGGGAGATATCAGAATGAAATGGAAAATCTGATATATGATATGAAAAGAATAAGATTTTCTTGAAAGAATTAGCACATGGGAGATAACAGGAGAATCCAATATAAATTGGAAGAGTTCTAACAAAAAGAATCTCAGAAGAAATGAGATTATGAAAATCAAAGAGATTAGATCAATTAATCTTATAGATCAATTAATCTCAATGATAGATTCAGAGATTCATAAAAAATTTCTTTTCAGCTCAAAAACTCTTTTTATGTGTGTGTCAAATATTTTCGTGAAAAATCACAGATAGTTTTGAAAAATGTCATCGTCAAAGTGCATCTGAAACTCCCCCTGGAAATAAGCAGACACAGTTAGTCAACTCATAGAAATGAAACAAAGAGCAAAAAATTATAAAAATAAAACTCCCTATTTGTCAATTCAGCATCAGAGTTGAATGCAGTGCAGGAATTCCAGAAAGATTCGTCTTTCAGAATCGGGTTCTAATCTGAAGTGATTAGAAGCCATTTTGTGAAAATTAGTTTCTACCAATTCAATCAACTAGATGCAATTAATAAGAACAAAGAATTTAATCAATACTGACCGAATGATTTGATTGAAGAACTTGATGATTACAATATTCTTCTTCGTACAGAGCTGTTCTCTAAATTGAATGCGTACAAAAAGTGATATCTGACAGATCTGACTGATTCTAGAAAGTCAACATGACTATTTATACAAAATTACAAACTATAAGGAAATTACACATTAAGTCCCTAGACTTTGGTATTTCATCAACTAAAACATATTCCAACAATCTCCCCCTTTGATGAAAGTAGCAAAGTCTTCAAGTTGACAAGCCCAGCTTCTGTTCAAATCTTCTAATACTTTTCCGATCTGACAGCCTCCATTCAATTTTAGAAATAAACTCGACCATGAGTTTTCGATCGTTAACTGATAAAGCCCCTTTCTTTGTCTTCCTCTTTTGATCTGCTGCCAGCTTGCCTTTCAGACCATTCATCACCTTAATCAACGTTCCATCAGAAAACTTATTCAGTTCAACACTTCTCATAGCTCTCAATCTTTTATTTCTATCTTTGTACATGACAGCTGGATGCTTCACCATTATAACTTGAAACTCTTTAAGCTCACCAGCAAATTTAATATCTCTGTGAGGTGCAGTCATGTTTATCTTCCTCATGCCTCTCTCAACTCCAATCTGTAGATCTTGCACTGACATTAATACCAGTTTGGTATGCATAAAATGAAACAATGTCTTCAGTGCAAATCTACAATGTTCATTCCTTTTATTCCTGCACAGTTCGTCAAAAAGATCTTCAATATCGACCAAGTGCATGTTGAACATGTCAGCTTCTGTGAATACATATGTGTTTCCATCAGACCTGGTTACAGTAAACTTCGGATAAAAAATCTTAACAAATCTTTCCTTTTCAATCATCACCAGATCTACTATCCTGAAGTCACTCTTCACCTTCTCAACCTCTTGAGTCTTGTTTCTTAAGAAACTTGCATAGTTGACCAGATTGGGCATGTTCGGCTCTAAGACTCGGAATAACTTGTGAAATGAGCAAGGAGCTTGCTTTTTACAAAAGATCCGTTTCTCTAAAATGTCTTCAATGTACGGCATCTTATTTCTTTTCCTTATGAACTCAGCAGACCTGTTCTCTGGTAGTTCAAGCTTTTTCACCTTTTTCTTACTTATTTCATCTTTATTCAACAAAGTCAACATATCTTGAATTTCTCTCTGCACCACTTGTTGTGCTTGAAATCTTAATCTGTGTTGCTTCTTTGACTCATCAGCAAGTACAAATTCATTAAAGAATCTGTCCATCACTTCTACTTCATTTAAGACAACTGTTTCTTGAGCGATACTGCTCTCAACAGGGAACTCCTCAAATTCTTCCTTAATCTGTACAACTACCTCAGGCTTTTCAACCGTTGGTGTTGATTCAACATCTTTCATGATTTCTTCAACTAACACCTCCTCTTCTTCTATTCTTTCAGCTCTAAAGTCAACATCAGTTAATGCAATTATGTCATCATCTTCAGACAATTCAATATACTCTTCTCTTCCTTCTCCTATCTCTAGAATACTCAGCTCCTTCTCTTTTTCTTGTACATCTTCCTCAGAATCAATATATTCAACAAATTGATAGATATCAGGCTGAGTGTTCAAAGGAACTGGAACATCTTCATAAAGAATCAATCCCATCTCTCTTTGTTCACCAGCTGACTGTTTGGATCCTCCGGCTTCTTTCCCTTGAGATTCTGGCTCCTTCTCTGGATATGTCAGCATTAAAATCCCTGGCGTCGGTTGATCAAGCTTTCTCCTCTTCTCCCCCTCATGAGGAGCATCATCGGAGTCTTCGTCATGCTCATCATGTTTTCTCTTTGACGAGGAAGCTTGAGCCTTGCAGGTCTCTTCCACTGCAGCTACTCGTTCAGAAAGATTACCCAACGCAGTTACCACAGTATTTTCCAGGCTGATCATACGTTCTCGCATCTCATCAAACTGTTCAAAAACAAAATCCTTCAACTCTTCTATATCTTGCTTTGAGTCAGTTTGTTTGACAGACTCCTCTGCAACATCTTTTCCCTTTAACAATTTTTGAATATTCGTCATTTGAGCCATTACTTCCGCTAACTGATTAGAAACATGCAATTTGACACCAGACACAGCTGCATTCAGTGCACTTGTCAAGGTTGACTCTGTAACAAAAGGGGATAAACTCACCACTGGGTCACGTAGACTTCCAGTTGACACAACAGTCGAACTTGTAAAAAGAACTTCTGTGTGGCCAGTGCTCAGAGTTGGTATTGGCGTTTCTCTGACTGGACTTCCACCCTCTTCAAGTGACGGAGCAACAAATGCTTCCGTTACTAAGGGTGTTCCGGTGGAAACACTAAGTTCAGCCACACTTACTTCAACGAATGAAGTTGACTCAAGTGTCCTAAAGTGTATAGGATCTAGACTTTGTGATTCAAATGAAGTCGTACACACGGGCAGTTGTGTACTTGCTTCAATATCCATCAAGTCCAAGTGACTTTCGGATAGATCATGTGTTTCATCCCGGTGTTCAAATGAAACAATCTCTTGTTGAGAGGAGACTGAGTGGATAGGAAGGTGTGCTGTCGTCAGTGGGATACTGACTTGTTCAATGCTAACTCTCATAGGAGAGCTAACAGCAGATGTAGCTATTTCCCGGCTTTCTGGGCTTAGGACCTCCCTCACACTCTGTTCAGTGATCTGTACTATGTCAATCATCAAACCTCCTCCCTCATGATGATCACCTCCATCATCATCATCATCATCATCATCAGCTCATTCTCCCTCTCCTTCTTGAATATCAGATAATGTCCTCTCAGAATCTGACTTTTCTGCTTCTACCTCACCACCCCTCACACTTCCTACTCCCTCAGACACAGACTGGGTAACCTGAACTTCAGCCCCTTGCTGAGGTTCCTCGATCCTTAAAGCTCCTGGGCTAAGAGAACCCGGTTCTTGGGTCTCTATCGGAGCATGATCTATTCGATACAATTTCACATTTTCACTCTCTTGATCAGCATATTTGAGTAATGACTCTGGGATTGGCATTATGTTGGCATTCGGAGAGTCCGGTACTTCATGTAAACTCATCATAACATAGTCTGGGCATCTTTGAGAATTGGCTCTCTTTGGAATATTTTCATTAGCCCTTAAGATTCCTCGGATAAGAATCTGAATAAACCTTTGAAGTGGAACGAATTTCCTTGCTCTGTTTGTGGTTTTAGCAAGTACAATCTCCTTTAGATCTTCCCAGATACACTGAGCAAAGTCATAGTGTTTGTTGAATGCGATCCCATGAAATATCCGCAGGCAATGAATGCTACATCGATCAATTCCCGTATGCTTTGAAGTCATGCAACGATTTATGATACCAAACAATGTGTACCATTCGCCATTTAATCCATTTCTGTGAAATTTGGAGCTCTTCAGAAGTGGCTTTGAGTAGCCTAGACAAATCAAATCATGAACAAGCTCTTCATCAGAAACAAAATCCTCAAAATCTGCTAACTCTGGAAAGTTCACAGTGTCTATCCGTCGTGGAAGAAATAAATTGTGACGTAGCCTTGCAAGAGTGATCTTCGTCTTGAATTGATCAATCGTCACTTTGAAATGGTGATTACCATCCGCAGGAACAAATTTGACAGTATGCCAAAATTGTTGTAAGTACACTTGTGGAATAGACGGCTTATACTGAAGCAGATAACCAAGAGGATGGCCTTTCAGAATGTCCACAATGATCGGATGGCTTACTTTTATAACTTTGGGATCTAAACGGTGGTTATTGTCCCTGAAAGGAAGGCAATGTTTTGGCTTGACAAGTTGATTATCAGGAATAATATGGGTTTGTGAAGAACGGGCTACAGAGGTTGATCTGACTGGGGTAGAAACGAGGGTATGATTTGATGATGATTGAGCATCAGAGGAATTTGAATTTTGGGATTGCACAGGAGATGCCATTTGAATACCTGTAAAAAATAAAATTCATGTTAGGCTTACCAAGTATACAAAGGACAACCTTCAAAATGTAGAAAAACTTGTAACATTTTATCAGAAATTGCAAAAACTTGTGATTTTCTGTTTAAAGCATCGGGATTCCTGACAATAATTGAAAATTATTGAGAGGACTCCAAAGTCAATCGTTTAGAGACCAATGTTAGAAAAACACAAATTTATAACAATTTCTTAAAAAATGTGACATTTTTTCTTAAAACTTTAAAATTCTACACTTAGAAAAATTTTCTGATAAAACTCGAATGAAACTACACGTTTCTCGAATGACTCTTTAACAATCCTCGGGTGACACATGAAACAACTCGAATAAGTCTACACCCAACTCGAATGATGTATACATGAAACTCGAATAATACTCTGTAAAACTCGAATGATGAGTCTATGAAACTCGAATCAATCTATATACAACTCGAATGAAGTTTGACAACTCAAATGAAGTTTGACTCAACTCGAATGAGTCTTGAAGTTTCTCGAATGAAGACATGTAAAACTCGAATGATATATGTCCTAAACTCGAATAAGCTGTAAGTCCTTATGTGCTGAAAATTTTCTAAGTGTTACACACACTTGTCAACTCGCATAAAGCACAACCCTTTCTCGAATGAATCATCATGAAACTCGAATAACTCTCAAATAAAACTCGAATGACACATATAGGCAACTCGAATGACTATACAGGCAACTCGAATGACTATACAGGGAAGTCGATTGACTCTGTCATTCAACTCGAATGACTCTTTGACAATTCGAATGGAACTGTTGATCAACTCGAATAACACTTTCAATAAACTCGAATGAAGCTGTTGATCAACTCGAATGACTGTTGACATACAACTCGAATGACTCTTAATGCAACTCGAATGATGCTTTATTCGAGAAATGTCTTTTTATTTTCCTACAAGTCTAAAACTCACTGATTTTATGAATTTAAATACAGAGATCTTTTTTAGTGTTTTAAAACTTGTACCCCCCTCGAAAATGTATTTTAAACACATTTGTTTTACTCAACTTTGAACAAAAACAACTTTAAAGTTGTTAAAAATTCAAATTTCAGTTTATTTATGAACTCGAAACTGTTTTATTGGAAAAATCAGTGATTCTGTTTATGTGATGTAAAAATGACTTATGAAACTTCAGATTCATGGTCATAATACCCATACGAACAACATCACACAATTAATTTCAGTTTCATGAACAAATCACATTATTTGCCATTAACGGTCAAGAACACACATAGAAAACTAAACGAAATATACGAACAGGTATATTCAAACTTCACATACTAAGCATATACACTAAACATATAAAGAAACAAACTGAACTAAAAAATTTTACTCACAATATTGATGAAAAAATTGTCGGTTGTGGGTTTGAGCTTTCTTTGAAATGAAGTAATCTAGTTGGAGAAGATGATGAAATGTAATTTCCGGAAAAAGTGAATTTGAATTTGAAATTTCAAATTTATAGTCAAATTTACCCGGCCCAATTTTAAAGTTTTCAAATTTGAAATATCCGGCCCATCATCTACATCAAATTAGCCCACACACTAATTATTTAAATCAAAAATTGTGACTAAAAAAAAAATTTGAATTTCAAAAAAAAATATTAACAGCACACAAAACAAAACAAAAAAAAATTTTAAAATGTACTTAAAAAAAATTCACACCGAGAAAAAAAATTTTGTACATAAAACAACACACAAAATAAAAAAATTGAAAACACAAAAAAAAAATATAAAAATATTAACAATACGCATTTGCTCCCCCTTGAATTTCTGAAAGTTGCTCCCCCTCAGCTGGATATTCATTTTCTCAGCTCTGCTCCCCCTACAAAATAACAGATAATTTTTATCAGATTTATGCAAAATCAGATAAAATGCTTTTCTGCTCCCCCTGCACATGACATTCCAGATCTCGTTAAATTCTCAAGTATATAAACTTTTTATGAATCATGAATTTAACATCAGATAAAAATCACTTAAAAAATGAAAATTTTAAAATTAAAATTTTGAAACTACTGAATTATTAAATCTTAACGATTCAACATACCTAATTTGTATACCAAAAAATTAAACCGCTTTTCATCTAACGCTTTGGTAAACAAATCAGCTAGTTGATATTCAGTAGGTACAAAATATAATTCTATATTTCCATTTTCTACATGATCTTTAATGAAATGATATCGAATGTCGATGTGTTTCGTTTTAGAATGTTGCACCGGATTTGATGCAATAGCGATTGCGCTCTGAGAATCACAGTATATTGGAATCTTCTTTGGTGTAAACCCGTAATCACGTAGTTGACTTTTCATCCACAACACTTGAGAACAGCAAGAAGATACAGCCACGTATTCTGCTTCAGCTGTTGACAATGAAACACAGTGTTGTTTCTTGGATGACCAACATACGGGTTTGTCACCTAAGAATTGTACTGCTCCTGACGTACTTTTTCTGTCCATCTTATCACCTGCGTGATCAGCGTCAGAAAAAGCAGTCAGATGAAATGAAGACTCCCTAGGGTACCACAAACCAAGATTTGGAGTACCTTTGAGATATCTTAAAATTCGTTTTGCAGCAGTTAAGTGCGATTCTTTTGGATTTGCCTGATATCTAGCACAGACACATGTAGCAAACATAATATCTGGTCTAGTGGCTGTTAAGTACATTAATGACCCAATTATACCTCGATAATGGGTTACATCTACAGGTTTTCCTGAGATGTCCGCATCGAGTTTTGATTTTGAATCCAGAGCCATGGGAGTTTTCATAGGAGTACTATTGACCATGTTAAATTTCTTTAACATGTCTTGGATATATTTTGACTGATTGATAAAAATACCATCAGTCAATTGTTTTACTTGTAAACCTAAGAAAAAATTTATTTCCCCCATCATGCTCATTTCAAATTTCTGGGACATTAAAAACGCGAATTTCTTACAAAATTCAGGATTTGTAGACCCAAATATTATATCATCTACATATATCTGTATTACTATAATATCTGGCCCCTGACGTTTTATAAACAGGGTTGTGTCAACTGCACCTTTTGTAAATCCACATTTCAACAGATATGTTGAAAGTGCATCATACCAAGCACGAGGTGCTTGTTTAAGGCCATACAGTGACTTATCCAAAATATATACATGATCAGGTTTCGAAGGATCAGTAAACCCTTCGGGCTGATATGTATATACTTCATCTGTTAGCTCCCCGTTTAAAAACGCAGTTTTGACATCCATTTGATATACTGTAAAATTTTTATGTGCGGCAAAAGCTAAAAACATCCTTATAGCTTCAATGCGTGCAACTGGTGCGAATGTTTCATCATAATCAATTCCTTCTTGTTGACTGTATCCTTTGGCCACGAGACGAGCTTTATTCCGAATAATGACACCGTGTTCATCTTTCTTGTTCTTGAAGATCCATTTCGTGCCAATTATAGATTTGTCTTTTGGTCGCTCAACAAGTCTCCAGACCTTTAACCGTTCGAACTGGTTGAGTTCCTCTTGCATCGCCACAATCCAGTCAGCATCCAGAAGGGCTTCTTTTACATTTTTAGGTTCAATCTTACTTAAAAAATTTGAAAATAAGCATTCATTTATTGTAGCCCTTCTGGTTTGGACTGATGACGATGGATCACCAATGATATTCTCTATTGGGTGATTTCTTGTCCACTTAACTGTATGTGGAAACGGTTCTATTGGGTCTTGGTTGGGATTGGAATCGAAATATGGTTCGGGAGTTGTTGCAGATGTTGTAGGTGGAACATCGGAGGTAGGAGCTTCTGACTGTTCTGAAGTAATAGGGGTTTCAGAAGTATGTGGAGGTTCAATTGGTTGTACAGTCTCAGTAATTGACTGCACCTTTGCTGTTGAAGCTTCTCCAGTTTCTTCTGAACTTTGTTGTTGAGAGAGATCTGAAACTACGACTGGATCTTCAGTGATCCTGTCAGGCACCAAATTTTGAACATTAGATTTGGGAGTTTCAAAATAATCATCATAAAAGTTCTCAAACAACTTATTTAATTCATTTTGTTCAGCATTTTGTTTATTTGACTCCAATGAAGTCTGCATGTTAGGTCCGGGTTCTGAACTGGTGTGTTCAGAAGCCATTACCACTCCTTCGTCAAATTTAACATTTACGCTCTCGTTGACTATCTTGGTTCTCTTGTTGTATATTCGGAAAGCAACCGACTCCTTTGAATACCCGATGAAGATTCCTTCATCCGCCTTTTGATTAAACTTTCCCAGATTGTCTTTATCATTCAATATAAAGCATCTGCAACCAAAGACATGGAAAAATTTAACATTAGGTATTCGTTTATTGATCAGCTCATACGGAGTCTTTCCGAATCTTTTATTTATTATTGAACGGTTTTGTGTGAAACATGCTGTTGCAACCGCTTCTGCCCACAAGAACAATGGTAAATTGGAGTAGGCCAACATCGTCCTAGCTGCTTCCACTAGTGTCCGATTTCTTCTTTCAACGACACCGTTTTGTTGTGGAGTCCGAGCAGCTGAGAATTGATGTGTAATTCCAACTGAATTTAAGAACGAGTCCAATGATTTGTTCTTGAATTCTGTTCCATTGTCTGAGCGAATTGTCTGGATGGTGAGTTGCAACTTTACTTGTATTTTTCGGATGAAGTCGATGATAGATTCGGTTGCATCTGATTTGGATTTCAGGAAAAACACCCATGTGTATCGTGAGTAGTCATCAACTATCACCAATACATATCTTTTCTTATTTATACTTTGTACTCTCATTGGTCCACACAAATCCATATGCAGTAACTCTAATGCTCTTGTGGATGAGTGTGCTGTTTTGGATTTGTGTGTGGCTTTTGTCATCTTTCCTTTTTCACATGCCGCGCATAGTTGCTCTTTTTGAAATTTAAGCGCCGACAGCCCTTTAACTAACCCTCCTTTTGCTAGGTTGGTCAGTTCATTGAAATTTAGATGTGAAAGGCGACGATGCCACAGCCATGCTGTTTTAGATGTTGCTTTTGACAATAAGCAGACATCTTTCTTCAGATTGATCGAGGCTAAATCAATGGAGTATAGATTTGTTTTCCTGGTTCCTGCTAGAATTTCTTTTCCTTGTGCTGATCTGATGCTGCACCGATTGGCTTTGAAGTTGACTTCTAACCCCTTATCACACAGTTGTCCAATACTGAATAGGTTATGACCAAGACCGTCAACATAAAAGACCTTTTGGATTGTGATTTTGTCATACTTCAGACTTCCATATCCCTTGATCGGACAAAACTGATCGTTTCCAAATCTTACCGTCCCACAGAACTTTTCTACAAAGTCCGTGAGTGTGTCTCGTTGTCCGGTCATGTGTTTGGAGCATCCCGAATCAAGGTACCAGACATGGTTTACCTATAAAACGTAATAGCACATGAGGTACCCACTTGTAGTTGGGTACTTTAGTTTTAGGTAAAACATGCATAGTATCATTTGTTTTTCTAACTGATATGGCTTTAGGCTTAGCGTTTGAATTTATTTTAGGTACCCATTTTTGAATTGTTCTTTTGGGTATCCACTTTTGTACAATTCGCTGTGGAATTGTTTTTGAAATTTTTATCTGTGGATCCTTTTTCTGTTCATACAATGAGTCCTTTTTCTTTGGTTGCCACACAAGCTTATTATACTTCACAGTTTCAGACTTACAAACATAAGAATTCAAAGCAATTAATTTCGATCTTGAAAACTTAATACAAGAATTATTAACAATTTTATCTTTATTACAGACAGAATGTTCAATTTTGCTGTTTCTATCTGTAACAATTTTTTCTTTCACGCGCCATTCTTGTTTTATAATCTTGTTTTTCTCTTCTCTTTGCTTCTTTCGCCACACTTGTTTTCTCGACCCGTTCACAACGTTATCTGACATAAAAGAAGTTTGAGAATTAGAAGATTTAGATGCTTGTTTTTTCTGTAACCTTTTCATACCTGTTGAAGATTTGACTGTACGTGCAAAAGAGTTCGTTGATGAAGATGATTCACCCTTTTCAAAACTAGGAGACTTAACAAACAGTTTTGTTTTCTCCTTCTTTTGTTGCACTGATGGTGAATATTCAGATGGTTTTAAAGAGTCTGTAGTCATTCTTTGCAGAATTTTAACAGATTCTTTATTACCAGTTGATAGTTTGTTAGTCAAAGGTTTGATAAATTCACCAATGTTACCGAATCTTTGATCTAATGAATTAATATCAGAGTGCATGAACAGATCAAATTCTTTTTCTGAATTTATAGAATCCAGAGAAATAGATGAATGTGGATCAGACACATTTATGTTTTTAGACTTATCTTGCAACTTTTGTTCTAATTTTAGTAATTCAGACTTGAGTGTTCCATTTTCTGTCTCAAAACTTTTAATTTTCAATTCTAAATCAGAATTTATCTGTTCTAAAATTGAATTTGGTAAATATAGTTTTTGAGACTGAGTTGGTAATTCAGACAAATCCTTTTCAGAATAAGTTTGAATGTACTCTTCTTTAGTATCAACAATGTTGCTGATTTCATTTATCTTGGTATAGTCAACATAATTTTGCATTTTGTCTGATCTTGACCTTTTGATTTCTTCACTGGATTCTACTTCTTCAGATGCTTTCAAGAATGTCATTTTTAATCCTAAATTCATGTATCTGACATCATATAATGTTGGTGAATTTGTTATAGCTTTTGTCAGATACTTAGGATTTTCCCAACCAATACCAGATTTAGAGTTATAAAACTCTGTATCTTTTGGTTGATTTAAATATATTGTTTGATCTGTTTGCCCTCTTTTAATAAATTCATCCTCCATCTTCTTTATTTTCTCATAAAGTTTAGTTCTTTCTTCAAATATGGCATGATATTTTACAGAAAAGTTTGAGGCTTCTAATTCAGCTATTCGCAGACTTTCTTGTAAATCAGATATTTTGTGATTCAGATTGAGTATATTGCTTTGAAGTTCTTTTTCCTTATCTTGTAAGTCTGAGACAGCTCGTAAGGCTAAGGCTTTATCTTTGGAAAAATCTAGGACTAAATTGTGTTCATTTAGAAGTTTGTTTTCCAAAGAATGAACCTTTTTCTTTTCTGCTTTTAAGGATTTTTCAAACTTTTTAAGCATGAAAGCCATATTAGTTAGTTTTTCTTCTAATATGCATGAGTCGTCAATATCAGAATCTGAAATAGAATTTACCTCTTGTCCTTCTGAATCCTCTGAGTTATCAGACTCTGAATCCTCCTCATTTTCAGCTTTATTTTGGCCAGATGCCATTAATGCAACTTCTTCTTTTTGCTCTTCATCAGAATCAGATTCTCTTTGCTCTTCATCCTCTTCATCCGTCAGTCCAACCCACACCTCATCTTCAGCTATCATAGCTGATTCACTCAGTTCAGATTCATTGAAGATTTCTGACTTTAAACAGATATGGGCATCTTCATCTAAAATATCATCATCTTCAGATAACTGTAACCAATGATCATCCTCCGCCATAAGAGCTTTGCCTGACTCTTTCTCTTTGGCTAGGAGGGCCTTTCTTGTATAGTAGTCTGAATTTTTGACTACTGGAGATCTGCATTCCCGGGCATAGTGACCTGGTTTTCCACAGTTATAGCATTTCTGTTCAGATTCCTTCTTGGTTGATTTATCTGACTTCTCATATTTGTCAGACTTTCGTGCACTACTTTCTCCAGCCTTCTCATACTTATCCTTTTTCTCAACTTTCCTTGAGCCTGTTTTGTAGCGCATTTTGTTGTTTGTTGGCTTCCTGTAAAATTTCTTCTGAAATGCCTTTGTAAGCAGTGCCATCTGTTTTTTCATCTCTTCAATCTCTGAATCTACAGATGAATCTGATGATTCTGATTCTGATGATGTACTGCTGATTACCGCTCTTTTCTCCTTTTTGAGCTTGTATTTATACTTTTTCTCCGCCAGTAGAGCTAGTGGATCAGCAGTTTCTTTTTTCGCTTTCTTCTTTCCAGATATTTTCCTCAAAACAACTTCTTGGTAGTTGTTGAGGTTTTCAAATAGCATATGAAAATCCATCTCCTCTATATCTTTCGTTTGTTGGATGATCATAGCATATTTTTCCCATTCTGGATTTAGGACATTTAAAAATTTGACAATGATGTCCAAGTTGGACTTCGTCACTCCGTTTCTTTTTACTTCACTTACCAGATTTACAAATCTGAGATAAGTGTTTTCCAGAAGTTCACCTTCACGGGCTCTAAAGTTCTCAAAAGTCATGAGACTATTCCTAGCCCTATTGGTAGCAGCTCTGTCTGATCCCCGCATGATTTTGCATACTTCATCCCAGATGGATTTAGCCGTCTTTGTATTTGTCAGACAGGTGTATATTTCATTGGGGATTGAAATCAACAATAACTTTCTTGCAGTCTTGTCCCCTAACTTTCTCTTTTTCTGGGCCTCTGTTAGGTTTGTTACCTCAACAGTCCTTGGTGGTATTGGGGGATTGCCAGTTGGTACTCCTGGGATTGTTTCCATAAAGATTGCTGGTCCTTCAGTTAATGATTTCAGCATTTCTTCAGACAAGTCATGGAAACTTATAAATTCCAGAAACCGCTCCCGCCATTGAACATATTCCCCTCTGTATAAGATTGGGGGTTTGGTTTCTGATCCCATAGCAAGTGCATCTTTAGACATGTTGATTGTTCGTTGGGAAACTTTAACCAAGATCAAATGAACTCCGAATGAGATTGAAATATTTGATCACACCTTGAAACACAGATTAGTACTGAAATCTACAACACAATGACTTGTTAGTAGCAATAAGCAGTTTAACTCATGCAGTGAATTGTGTTTGGATTAATGTGTGTGACAAACTTGAATGATTCGTGTGTTATGAGTGAAACTTGAATGAATGTAGTGTGAAACTCGATTGTGTCTTTTACCAAACTCGATTGATTCTTTGATCAAACTCGAATGTGTGTTTGATCAAACTTGAATCAAGTATATGAAATTCACACTCTCGAATGAGTCTTCTGTTAAACTCGAATGAATGTTATACAAAACTCGAATGTGTGTGTTGTAAAACTCGGATCAATGTGATACAAAACTCGAATGAGTGTGTTGTAAAACTCGAATCAATGTTATACAAAACTCGAATGTGTGTGTTGTAAAACTCGAATCAATGTGATACAAAACTCGAATGAGTGTGTTGTAAAACTCGAATCGATAAAACTCGAATGTCTATTTTGTAAAACTCGAGTGAATACAACTCGAATGGGTCTTGTACAAAACTCGAATTGGTCTTTTATAAAACTCGAATGAGTCTTGTATAAAACTCGAATTGGTCTTTTATAAAACTCGAATGAGTCTTATATAAAACACGAATTGGTCTTATATAAAACTCGAATGAGTCTTATATAAAACTCGAATTGTTCTGAAGTTCTAGTTGTCAACTCGAATATTACAGGTTGGCAACTCGAGTAATATTAAGACACAACTCGAATATTACAGTTTGGCAACTCGAGTATTATTAAGACACAACTCGAATAACACAGCTAAGCAACTCGATTAACTGTTATATTCAACTCGATTTACACACAAGATGTGTATAATTCGAGTTTCTTAGAATTTTCAGCTTTTCAAGTCTTAAATTCAGATTAAATCCAAATTTTACCCAATTTCATTCAAATTGTAATCGAAGGTAAGGTTTTTGAATACAAACACTTTTTGTAAAGCACTTTTATGCAAAAATGGATCTAAGCCAGAGTTTTTCAATGAAACAGTACCGGGTTTTAAACTTTTCAAAATTTCAGAAAATTGCTCAGATCTTTTTCTGTGTTTTGAAAATCAAATCAAGTTTGTATCCAGTGGATTCGTCTTTGAAGCCTGAACCTTCGATCCAATTAACACTTTGAATGATCAACAAAATCAAAACCCCTAGTGATTTTAGGGTTTTTCCGAAAAATACTCAAGAACACGAAGAACAGTTTCAATCTCAAACAGAATAATTCATTCCTAAGGCTCTGATACCAATTGTGAAAATTAGTTTCTACCAATTCAATCAACTAGATGCAATTAATAAGAACAGAGAATTTAATCAATACTGACCGAATGATTTGATTGAAGAACTTGATGATTACAAAATGATGAACTGAATATTCTTCTTCGTACAGAGCTGTTCTCTAAATTGAATGCGTACAAAAAGTGATATCTGACAGATCTGACCCATTCTAGAAAGTCAACATGACTATTTATACAAAATTACAAACTATAAGGAAATTACACATTAAGTCCCTAGACTTTGGTATTTCATCAACTAAAACATATTCCAACAAAAATTGAGCTAAAAAATTAGATTAACAATACCAAATTCCCAATATAACTGTGATTACCTAAACAACAACACAAACCGGGTACACAACCAAACACACTAAGAACAAACAGAATAATTAACGATTAACACACATTAATGTGTGTTCTATGTTAAGGTCGTAGGTTTAACACACAAGTGTGTGCCATGGATTCTCTCACAATAAGGGAGAGGCCAAAAAACAAGTCTAAGTATGTCATTCCTGTTCAGGAGACTAATAGGAATTTATATTGCCAGTCTTTGAAAAAGGGGCAATGTATCCACATAGGGATTACCTAAACAAAAACACTTTTTCAGGAACAGAGTGAGTATAACGTAAACTTTCCATATATGTATAATTAAAAAAAAAGTGATCTTGATTGTACTTTTTGGAAAAAGACATAAAAAAATATGCATTAATTTTGTGTATTGAATACTGATTGCCACATCTATGTGTACTATTATTCCTGAAATAAACCACTTAGAGACCATAAATATTAATCTGAATAATTAATCAAAATCGTGGTTCACTAAGTCTAGATTACTTTTTGTGCCAATAATAATAAACAATAACTATATACATATGGTAAAAATAAAGAAATGCTGCCATTATTCTATCCATATATGAATTATGATTCAATTCTTAATTAAATTAACATCTTTTTTGAACCAAAATAAAACCAGATATTACATTCACTTACTTAACATTACCATGCTGATTTTCAAAGATCAACCAACCTGAAAAAGTCTATTTCTCACTACATAGCATTCAAGATGAAAAGATACAGACTAAGTATGAATATTAAAACTTATTGAGCTATGATACAATATAGATGCACAATTTCCTTTTTGGTAAAGTTTTTGATATAGATTATTTAATAAATTATTTATATTCTATATAGATTATTTAATAGATATAGTTTATTTAATAGATATAGATTATTTAATAATTAATGGAACTTCATTGAATATTTCAGCAAACATATACTTGATGGAAATATTCCCTTTTTCTGCAGAATTGCAGAAAAAATAGGATGTATTATCGACACATGTGATGGTTTATAGGGCTTCAAAAAAACTGGAAAAAAAAACTGCTAGAAAAAACTGCAAGGTTTATGGTATAGATAATTATGAAGAAAAAAAATCTGGAAAAAAATCTGTTGCATAATAAACTTTCGAGAAATAATAGGGATAACATTATCAATTGCATTGGGGACATACGTACAGTTAATGGTGTCGAATATCCAGCATACAGTTCTGCATGCAAGGCATTAGGTTTGTTAGGCGATGATGTTGAATGGATTGAATCAATAAAAAAGCGTCTCAGTGGAAACTAGGCAACCAGTTGCGAGAGTTGTTTGTAACCATACTTTTGTTTTGTACAGTTGCCGACCATGCACGTTTATTTAACGAGAGTCTTGCTTATCTGTCGAAGTTGTTGTTTACAACCAACGCCGGCTGTTACAAAATGACGACATAATGTTTACGGATAGAGAGATTGAAAATTACACGCTAATAGAATTAGAGAAAATTTTAAACGGTAACGGGAAATCATTGGCTGATTTTCCAGGCTTACCTCAGATTGATTATGACTTGATGAATACTAGGATGAACCGATTAATTGCCGATGAAAGAACGTACGATTGTCACGAAGAAAGGTCTCGATTTACCAATTTGCATGGGGGGTTAAACCCACAACAAAGGGAGGTGTATGATAATATCATGCGAGCTGTGAATGCAAAAAATGGTGGCCTTTTTTTGTATACGGAAGTGGAGGTACGGGAAAAACTTACTTATGGAAAACGATAATTGCTTGCATACGTTCTCTTGGTAGAATTGTATTGTCCGTTGCTTCGTCGGGTATTGCATCGTTGTTATTACCTGGTGGTCGAACATCATATTCGAGGTTTCGTATCCCTATCGAAATTGACCACGAATCGTGTTGCGGAATTGACGTCACTTCAGATCTTGCAGATTTGATCAGAGAGACAGATCTAATAATTTGGGATGAGGCACCTTTACAACATCGACATGCTTTTGAAGCTGTTGATCGTACATTAAGAGATATTTGTAGGCAGAGTATGCCTGGTGCAGAAAACCGTGTTTTGGTGGAAAGGTTGTTGTGCTTGGAGGCGACTTCAGACAAATTCTACCGGTGATTCCAAATGCCCGAAGGAGTGAGGTGGTTTCTTCTGCAATAAACAAGTCAAGGGCATTATGGAATGAATGTAGAGTTTTTGTTTTGTCAACGAACATGCGACTTCGTGATCCATCTATTGATGTTGAGGACTTGAACGAGAGTATGCTTTTTAATAAGTGGCTATTGGACATGGGAGATGGTAAGCTTCCTGCAATTGCACTTGACAATGAAGACGAGGCCACATGGATTACAATTCCTGATGAACTTTTGATACCTGTACAAGAGAACCCCATTGCGGCTATTGTATCCTATACGTACCCAGATATTTTGAGTAGAATGGATGACATTGACTACCTCAAGGAACGATGCATTCTGTGTCCAACAAACGATGAGGTTGATAAGATCAATTCACATGTTCTTGCTTCTATGTTAGGTGATACACACGTATTGTTTAGCGCCGATGACATATGTCCAACTACAGATAACTTGGAGGAAATGCAGATCATGTATCCACCTGAATATTTAAATACGTTGCGTTTCTCCGGTGTCCCAAATCATAAACTTGAGTTGAAGGTCGGTGCCCCGGTCATATTGTTACGTAATATTAATCTACAAGAGGTCTGTGTAACAGGACACGTTTAGTAATAACTCAGGTTAGTCGTTTAGTTCTTGAGGCTGTGATAATCACTGGTAGTCACATAGGTGAAAAAGCATTCATTGGAAGGATTGATATGACTCCAACTGATACATCATGGCCGTTTCGATTTAAACGAAGACATTTCCCAGTGAAGGTATGCTTTGCCATGACAATTAACAAAAGTCAGGGTCAAACATTTAATCATGTATGTGCGTATCTTGATCGACCGATCTTTACACATGGGCAACTTTATGTGGTTGCGTCGCGTGTTACATCGCGTGCGGGTCTTCGGTTTTATATCGATAATGGAGGACTGTGTGCTAACAATCTTACACGGAATGTTGTATATAAAGAGGTCTTTGCTAATTTGCCTAGAGGTAACATCGACACCATTTGTGTGTACTTACACCAGATCGAAACGCGTATAAAACACGTATATTTGCTTCAATTTACCTTTTTATAGCTGATGATAATTTTTAATTTATTGTAGTTGACGTCGCCCAACAATGACCGATCGCTACTGTTATATCAATGATTTGAGACCCAACTTGATAGAAAAATGGAAGATAAACATTATGGCTTCGCGTGTATGGAACACCACCAATCCGTATACAGGTCGAATGCTTTCTCTCGACTTCATATTAGTTGATTACCGGGTAAGTTCATCAGGTGTTTTTTCTATTAGCATTTAGTGTTAATTTGCGTTTATGCATCTAATTAATTTGATGTAAACATCCAGCGTTCCTGTATCCATGCTACGATTCCTTCAAGATTTGTTGCGAAGTTCAATGCTTGTATCAACGAAGGTTGTGTTTATAGGATACACAAGTTCAAGGTTCTTACATATCAGGGAAAATACAGGCCTTTGAAACGTGATATCTTTGTTGAATTCCTTGCCTGGACATCTGTACAAGTGTCATCGTTCCAGCCAAATCTGTTTCAACGTCATGTTTTCGAGTTTATCCCATTTAACATGATCTCTCTACGCACCTATAATGATACATATCTGACAGGTGATTATAAATCCTGTTTACTTGAATTTTTAGTGTGATAAGCATTGTAATAAATCGTGTCTCCATGTATATGTTATAGATGTGATTGGAGTTCTACGAGAATGGGGAAATCTTGAAAACGTTGTAGGAAAGGCTCAATCATCTAATTCAGCCCTACGTAAAATCGACATTGTTGATATGAGGTGTCTTCTCCTCTTTCGTACTCTGTATATATATATATATGTGTGTGTGTGTGTGTGTGTGTGTGCGTGCGTGTGTGTGTGTGTGTGTCTTCTGGTTATTTGATCAAAAATGAAAAACTAACTGACGTATGCAAATCCAGTGATATGCATATGAATATTTCGTTATGGGGAGCATTAGCCTTGAAATACAAAGAAGATGACATTCTGGCTAAACATCTTGTCAGAAACATAATTGTCGTCGTGACGTGTTGCAAAGTTCAGGCATTTAAAGGTTAATAATCTTGGATGTTGAAACATACACACTCATGTTTGAATACATTTCATTGTGTTCCTATAAATATTTCATTATTAATTTGTACAGGGAAACCACAACTGGTAACTACATCAGCATCACATTTTTTTCTAGACCTTCCGATCATGGAGGCCGAATCATACACTCAAAGGTGATGTTATAACGTCATTCAAGTCCTCATAATTGGTGATTTTAATGTTGTCTAGCATATTTAGTGTTATGCTTTTGTGATATTTCAGGCCAATTGAGCCAGTTATTTTTACTCCGAGCCATTCAATCGACAATGATTCGATGGCTAACGATTTAAGAATAACAAGTTTGGATGATATGTTTTCACAGTTGGCTGGCGGAGGTGTTGTCAAGGTGCTTATAACAGATAAAAGAATATATATTGTCGATATGCATTGCATCAACAACTGTATTGCTAAATTTTATTGCGTTCACCAGGGGACAAGGTTCACAGTTGATGTTGATGTGTTTGACGTAGACTTGACCAACGATTGGAAGTACATACAATGTACAAGATGTTTTAAGAAAGCGTTATTGCAACACAACCGATACTGGTGTGAGACATGTCATAGACGTGTGAATAATCCACGTCAAACGTAAGTTATCTTATAGAAGAATAATAGACATATATATATACTTATTATAGTACTTTATGTAATCCGTACTTACGTATGTGCATTGTTATAGGTATAAGTTGGTGTTAAACGTGAATGATGATCTTGGAGAAACGAGCTGTGTTTTTTTCAACACTGATGCTAGAAAGCTCGTAGGTCATACAGTTGACGAGTTGCTTACAATAAGCACCAACGAGGTTGGCATGCATAGTTTATTTTATAATTATCATTTATATCATTTTGGTGACTTGGGAACGTCTTTTATTTTATTAGGACGGTGGTGATCCCGACTGGATGTATATGTATTTCGTTACCCATCTATGTGGTCGAAGGGTCATACTCGACATCAAAGTTGACGAATACAACTTACCACCTAGATGTGCACGAAGGTTTACCGTAGCCAAATACTATGGTGAGCATGATGAAGTGATGAACGGTGGACACACTTCAAATGCAACACGAGTATCAGTACCGTGTGATTGTGTTCAGCCAGTCGACACCGTTAATGAGATTGACGTTTCTAACTTAGAATCGAATGTTAGTGAGTATGAGGAGAGGCTTATGGATGAGGTGATGTGGGGTCCATCTTCTATTTCGATGCCTACCGCAGGTGATATAACTACAAATGAGAAAACTTCAACGGTTGTTTTAACCACAGATGGTGACACTTCGACTGCCCAAGTCAATGAACATGATTATTCTAATATCGTAGAAATAGATGATACATGTACTTGTGTACAGACGAATCAAGAATAGATGGTAAATGCGTTGAAGGTAATCACATCAAGATTAACGTGAACACAGATAAGTCAGGAGTTGATGATACTAATGACGTCAATGAAAGAGTTGATTCTACTCCTATACAAGAATCTGTTGCATCTGATCGACATGAAACCCAAATTAGTACATGTACTTCTACAGAAGGATCGGTCCCATATGGCATTCAATGTGTGAGTGGATCGCCGACGTCTACTCCAAAGTTTGAGCATGCTACGTCTGTTTCTCATGAAGATTAAACGAATAGTTTATATTATGTTTAACAGTGATTATAATATTCAGTTATGCTAAGTTTAAATTATATGTTCGTGCTATTAACTTTCATAAGTAAGACGATGTAAGTCATGATTATGTTTGAAATGAAGTTCATGTTTATAGTTCAATCCTGTTTAATTAATTTGACTTATATTTGTATCAACTTTAGTATATTACATATGTTTTGTATTGTTGTTTGTGTATATTGCACACATGTCTATACATTATGCAGGTTCGATGGCAAGTACAATGGTTGAAAAAGAACGTATTTCCAGAGTGCGTGTCATTTCTGACACGTGGAAATTTTCAGTTCAAGTGGAATCGTTCAGACTGTCGGATATGATTCTGAAAGCTTGGCGACAAAAAAAAACAGAACAGTATGTTAATAACAAGCAAAATGATATACTGAAGTTATTTTCTATGATTGATTTAACCATTTTTATAGATATTAACAAATTATTCTATACTTACTTACTGCAGAAAAGAAATACAATTAATGCAAAGAGAAAATCACAGGTTACCATCCTTTGTACCTAATACGTAACTTAACACAAATGTTTAGAAATTCCAAACAGTTAATGATTATATTTCAGTCTGATATATTATATTGTTCATTTTTTTTACAGAGATAATCTACGGTGTCGGTCTACTAGGAAAATAGATCTGGTATGTGTGGTTGTATTTGAAAATACATTATGTATAATTTTCAAAATGTTTTTTTTAATCATACAAAATGTATGTTATGCAGTTTTATGAGAAAAGACATGAAAGACAAATGGTATGAGTACATTTTATTATTTTTGTTAATGTTATGCTATAATGTTACAAAAATCATTTTAAGTATAACTGTTTGAGTTTCATATTAAGTGCATTGCTTCAATATTTTTTCACCTATATTTTGTGTGCCTTATTTCAGGCTACAGATAAGGTTAAACCACATTTTATATCATCAAAGTATAAATTATGGTTCAAGTCAGATGAAAATATAATATTTGTAAGTATATTTTATAAATTATTTTACAAATTAAATTGGTATATTTGTATCTTTTTATATTCATTTAGTCATGTGTTATTTCAGTATGAGAGTGAAGAGGATGATGATACAAGTAAAAAATCAAAGCCTAAAGAGAAGATGATGACTTCAAGGAGCAAAACATTATTCAAACGTCAGAAAAAACGTTGCATCGGTATACTTTTTTTTACATTATAAGCTTCTCATTATTTTTGTGTTGTTTATGTATTACAGTTTTAAAATTAACACACGCCTTGGTTTATTTTTTCAGTATATCATGAAGAACAATGAAGATTTTCGTGTGTAATGAACCGATAATCAACAATACATGCACAACGTTTTAAATAAGTCTCTAGACAATGAGATGTGTCATTTCCGTTTAAAGTTGTTCAATTTCTTTATTAAGATTCGTTAATTTTATTATGATTGCTGCTTTTGTTTGTTAACATTTTTATTTGTCTGAATAAATTTATGTTAGACTATATTCGTACTTATACTTTGAAACTACATGTTTGTGTATTGTTTTATGGGAAAATAATGGGTTTTCATTTTATCATAAATTATTATTAATTTTTTCCCTGTATACTTAATTCTGAGAGAACAATCTTTTAACGCATAATTATTTTTTCGATCAACTCAGATGCATTAAACTAGATATATGTATCGACCTCGTAATTATGTGTAATAATCGATATTTATGACTAAAATATAAGTAAATTTTTTAGAATAAATAATGTATAGTTTTCATAAATAAATTACATTTTTATCATGTGACATTCATGATACAAATAAATATTGTTTTTGTGCATAAAAAATATATAGTTTTTATAAATAAAATATAATTTTATCATGTGACAGTTTAATTAAAAAAATTTAATTTTAAAAGACGTCACCCGGGCAACGCACGGGTATTCAACTAGTTTGATAGGGTTAAATATGAAAATGACTTGTTTTTCATTTTTCGTGGTTTAGTCCATTTATGTTATTCTTTACCAATAAAATCTCAACTTACTTATTTGTATTTGATTTCAGAATTTGTTTTTTTTTTTTCCCAAAAAAGTCTATAAGTTTTACAACTTTTCTAGACAAAAAAGTGAAAATATGTTGTTTAATTGTGGAAAAACATATGGTTGATTATGAAAAAAAACAAAACTATTTCGAAAATCAAAAAAGAAAATATTAACCAGAGGATTTCTTAAGAAAAAATAACATGGAAGGATGAAACCGCAAAAAGCATGAAATCATGTTGATTTTTTTCATATTAAACACTTGTTATAAAAACTAGGCTAGCCGACTTTCATAAAATTATGAATTTTAAAGAAAATTGCTAATTACATGCAGTTTGATTATATTTCTCTCTTAGCATATTACAATAAAGGGTTTAGGCAGTCTAATGTCAACGTACTTTTCAAAATATATCAACATCGTATATGCGTTTAGTTTTTTTATTCCAATATGATATTTAATAGCAATATAGCACAATTTTTAATTGGGTTTTATGTAATAATATATCATATTGGAATGAAAAAAATAAAGTTTATGTACTATATGTATAAGAAACAAAAGGTTTAGGTACTACATTGGTACATTTAAAATAAAAAATGTTAATATGTGCGACCAAGACCCCACAATAAAATATATTGTTACTGTAACGCCCCGATTTTCTTAATAATACGAATCAGCTTATAAACCCGTAAATTGTAATGAGGGTAATTATGTAAACTATCAATAGAATGAGAATTAGTATGAATTTGGGGAACATCATATTCGTAATCTACGTTAAAAATCGAGTCTATTGACTACAATATCGAAAATTCATGTTTTGGGACACGAAACCCGAGGAATCACGACAAAAGGACAAAGTAGAGAAGTAAAGAGAGTGTGGCCATAGAGTAGGCAGCTCACACACCTCCTTGTTGCCTTTTTCCCAACACAAGAACTCTTGTGTAAAAACAAATATGATTGCATGGATGGCTAGGTGAATAAAAAAGTGAAAGTATGGAGTTTTATGAATTTAAAATACAAAAGGGGTGTCCATTTTATCCAACAAAGGTCTATAAATCTGAATTCTTCTTCTAAAGACTCCACACAACTCAATTAATGTAGTAAAATTCATGGGTAAAATGTGTGTGCAAAGCAAGAAGCTAAATCTAATGAAATTCACCACTCTGAAACAAAATTCTTTAGGTATGAGTTCTATACTTGATCTCCTTCATTTATTTAATTTCCTACATGTTTATTTAGTAGAATGAAGAGTCACAAATTATCCCAGACTTTCTGAAATTCATTGAGAAACTTAAAACACCATTAATGAAGCTTTTGAGCTCGTTAATGGCAGATTTTTCAAATGTTTGCGTTGAGCTGCCTGTTTGTGTTAATTTAGACAGCAGGGCTGCAATTTTGATTGCAGCCAATCCTGTTTTTCATGATCAAACAAAACACTTTGAACTTGACTTGTATTTTGTGAGAGATAAAATCTCTGCAAGTATTATCAAAACTGTGAAGATTGATTCATCTGACAATGTAACTGATGTCTTCACCAAAGGTTTATTAGTTCCATCTCATACAAGGTAGTGTGGGAAGTTAAATTTGGTAAATCACTTCCACACTTGAACTTGAAGGGGGTGTTAAAAAGGCTATGGGCTTAAGTTGATATTGGGCTGTTGGGCTGCTTCTTTGCAAGTTAAGTGTGGGCTAGGCACTGGCCAAGGTTACAGCAGGTTCCAGGCTCTTCTTCTGTGCCTCTTCAGTGATAGCCTCGATAGTCTCCTCCTGCGCCTCTTCGATTGTATCATCTCATCAGGTGTCTCTTCATTTTTCTCATTAGGTCTTGGTAGTTGTAAGTTTGTTAGTCGGTTTAGCTTCTTGTTAGTTTGTTTAGGTATCGATATACAGAGAGAGTCATGTGCGTAGAGTTGGGCGAGATTCACCAGTTCATCGTGTATTCTCTTGTGCTCCTTCTGGATACTTGGAGTTTTGTAGTTGTAAAAGTCTCACTGGTTGTTTGGTTTGATATGTTTGTTGAGGGTGAGCTTCATCTGTCGATAAAGTCTCAGAGTGTTATGTAGTGAGATTTACCTTTGTAAGTAATAGGGTGGCTTTATGCCGGTTGTGATTTAGAGTTGTTAATAAAAGTAGTTTTTTTGTGTTTAATAGTGTTTCTTGTTTTGGTTCATTTTTACATCACGATTCACAAACGATTTACCGAACGTTTCGTTCGTCATCCCTAGTCATTCCTGTACAATTTGGTTTTGATTGAGTTTGTTGTTTATAATAAACTAGCTTATTTACCCATGTAAACATGGGTATTTTTAATAACTATTTATGTTTTTAAAAAGTTTAATATAAAATTAAGGATTTATTATGGAAAAAAAAACCAATGAGTTTTCATTTTTTTTTTTGTGTTTTCGTCCCTCCATATTTTTTTTCAGAAAAATCCTCAAGTTAATTTTTTTCGTTTAGTGAAATCTGACTATAAGAACCCGATTTGTCAGTCTTTAAAAACTCAGTCTACCAATTATAATCTTACTCTAATCGACAAATTTTACAAAACGAAGAATAAAAATTAACTTGAGGATTTTTTGAAAAAAAATAACTTGGAGAGATTAAAACACAAAAACCGTGAATACTTGTTATTTTTTTTCGTAATAAACCCTAAAGTTAAATACAAACTTACTTATAAATAAAATTTTCTACTAATAATAATATTAAAATAAATATTGAATTATTTAAAATTTTAATGTGTTTCCTTTATTGCATTTCATTGATATTAAATAGGAAAGTATTCAAAATAGATTTTTATTTTATTAATAATAGATAAATTAGTAAATGAAATATTTAAATATGGAAAAAATGCGAGAAAATAAAATTTTAATGTAATGAGGAAGCGACATGTGTCATGAATTGTTTTCTTTTATTAATATACTAGTTATTAACCCACGTATTACGTGGATCTTTTATAAATAAATGTAGACTAAAAATTTACAGAAAACGTCAATTACATATAAAAATGTTTATTTTTTTCTAAAAAATTACGAAAATAATATTATCTTTTGTTATTAATACTCATAAATTTTCTTATTTTTAAATATGTATGAATAGTATTTATCGTGTCTTATCTTTTTAAAACTTTTTATTTTTAGATTTTTATATAGAATACAATTTTAAATTTTTTTATAATTAAAATATTATAAAAACATTTCTATACCAATATTGCATTATTTTTACCTTTTGAATAAATAAAATAATGCATAGTTCGCTAACATTAGGAGTTAAATCTGAAAGTTATTTAAATCAGTTAAAAAGATTATTTTTATTTATATGAGTTAAATTAGGTAGTACTTAAATTATATTTACTTAAATTTAAAAAATAAATTTCGATTAGTATTAGAATATTTAGAATATTTCCTTTTTTAATCGTATAGATTAAATATGAAAGTATTTGAATAGATTTCATATATGTTTTAATGATGAATTAGTAGCTTAGAAATCTAATTATGGAAAAAAGACGGGAAATAGAAAATTTAGAGAGATCAAGGAGTGGCACGTGGCATGAGGGGTTTTCTTTTATTAATATATATAGATTAACTAGTTATATATATACTCATGCGTTACTTGGATTATTTGCTTTTAAATTAATATTTGTTGAATCACAACCATGTGCATTAAAATCTATAAATACTATTATAAGAGTAACTAAATTGCCACTTGTCATCTTCTCATGATGCCAAGTGGCATCTTCTACTATTGACACATGTAATTAATATTTCAAGATTAAACTAAAAACTTTAAATCAAATTACTTTTAAGATAAAATCATTGTTAGATCCTTAAATCCCATATAATCATAACAAACAATATTTAAAAGATTTTATTGATTAATAATTATAATAATAATAATAATAATACTAATAATGAATTTAAAGTTATTAATGATTAGTTTTTTTATTGTTTAAATAATTTATATATAACTATAATAAGATAAATAAAATATCATCAGTATTAAAAGTTTGAATATTAATATTAATATTAATTTTAAGTTTATATAGTTTTAAAAAAACAAATTAACGAAAGTTGTCCGTGTAATACACGGGTTAATAAACTAGTGTATGTATATATAACAAAAGGGTTTTTTGAAACACCCATACAACTAATACGAGTATTTCGATACCATTATACGTTAATTTATACAGAGTACTTGCGGAAATACGATCAATTTAAAACTTTTGCAATACATTAATAATCATCAACGTGATTCCAAACACTTTGCATAAGACACAACAGAGTGTCGGAAATCACGGAGCAATGTAACTGGGGTTACAAGATTAAGTTATCAATTTAGTTACAAACGAATTAATAAACAATAACTAATTCGCGTAAGTCCAAAAATGGAAGTCTGCTACTCCCGCCCCAATCATCCACAAAATATTGAGCTCCTATCCGAGCTCCAAACGATATCTAACAACTTGGGCCAGCCGGGCCTTTGCCCTTAACAGATCCTGAAAGGAAATAACAACTAACGGGTAAACAACAAAGTTGTTTAGTGAGATTCTAGATTAAAGTACCATGCGATATATGAATGATGTCATGCAATGCCGTGAATTTCAACTATCGATTTTAGGAGGCCAACTAATGGCTAATAAGCTACCACATTGCGGTTACCATACACAAGCTTACCGAACAATGGGTTTACAATCTACTGCTCGATTACCACAGACGCAGGCTTATCGATATGCAGTTTACAATGATGCCATACGATTACCACACACAGGCTTACCGTTTTACAGGCAATAATGGTTACCACACACAGGCTTACCATTGAGATTCCGCTAGGTTACCACACTCAGGCTTACCGTCTCGGCGGAGAGGTCAAATGAATGATCAACGACTAACAACCGAGTGATAATATGATAAGAATAATATATGGTATGGCAAAGCATGAAAGTGACAACAATAATATGAAAGCAGTAACATACAATTCATGATATGCATGCAAATACGTTAATACTAGAACTCACAGTGATACACAATACGCTCTCGGCCTCAAAACCGAGTTATAATCGTCGAAGTAAGAGTGATAGCCTTCACGTGATTTAACCCGTCAAAACTCCTACAAGTAGGTTCATAATATAGAATTTAAAAGTCTCACCGCTTACAATTTCTCAACTTTGATCCGGACATATTAGTCGTAAGACCTAATAATTTTCGGCATCGACTTACGAAATTATTTCGGCCTAATTATCCTTCATAATTGGTGACATAAGTTATTATGGCAAAAGATCCCAAGGACTAATTAAAATTACAATTTCTGATCAGAACTGGGCCGAACTCGCCGAGTAAGGGGACCGAACTCGCCGAGTTCCCCATCCGAATTCGGGTCAGGCCATCCGAATTTGAGTCATCCGAATCCGGGTAGAAGACCATCCGAAATTCGGATCCTTTCAACCGACATACGATCCGAACTTGATTCATGCTACATCCGAATTTCGGACCAACCCATCCGAAATTCGGATCCCGAATCATCCGAACCCTTTTACTTAGAAATTTTTCTTTCAAAACTCAAGGCCTACTCGCCGAGTTCACCAGGGAACTCGCCGAGTTCAAGTGCAGTCTGCACATTCTGCCTTACGGATTTAATGCTCAAAACCACCAAAACTTCTTATATTTATTACAAACGGTTTGGAATCATTCCCAAACATATATATACTTTTCTAAACCCATTTTTACATTAAGAACACTATTTCATTCCTTTTTAAATCCATGAGAGTTTACAAACTCCATTTTCGGATTTTTGAGCTAAAACCCAACAGAATTTATAAAACTTGAATAATATGTTTACAAATGATGATTCCAACTACATTTCATTATCATACTCCAAGATCTAGAGGTTTCTCCATATTATTCATAAAAACCCATTTGGGTTTCCCATCTTCTTTATATGAAGATGAAGAGGAGAAGAAAATAAAATAGTAAGATTCATAAATAAGAGTGGTACCTCTTGGATCTTTCGAAACCAACAAGAATCTTCAACAAAAGTTGGATTTTGGCTTCTTCCTCTTTTTCTTTTTCTCTCTTTTCTCTCTATTTTGAAAGTTTGGAAAAGAATGAACACACACACACCTCTGCGTGGGGATAAAGCAAGGAGAAGAAGAACTTCTTCTTCTTTTCTTTTCTTCCCATAACTTTCACATAATTACCATTTAGACCTTGGAATTAATTGCATTTCTTTTAAGGTCCATTCTACAAATCCAAGACATATATTCATAATTATCCACACACAACCTTTATTTATGTGTTTGAAATAAATTAATATCTCGAATCGCATTTCGTCACAATAATATTAATTATCGATTGTATTAAATAATTAGGTCGTTACATTTTTGGCTTGCGATATCAATGTGGTAATATAGGTAGCCTTTCAAAAAATATATATATCTATATGTTTCATAATAAAAACTAATTACTGTCCATGATGAATAGGACATCGTTTCACCGTCAATATTATAAAATATATATGTTTGAGGTATAATGTATACACATACCAATTTGTATATGATAAATTTAATGGACACTGAATAACGATCAACAACTGATATGCAAACACTTATACACAAACAATTAAGTACACTACGTGAAACATGTAATTTTATAATAACAATTTTTTTTAAAGTAATAAATAAGCACTCAAATAAAAAAATTAACAAATATTTAATAGAATCATTATATTTAATCGTCCATATCCAAATAGCATTATTTGGAATCCATTTAAATCATCATGCAGTCATATTTATTTATCATTTCATTATTATAGAAAATCTTTGTGTGTTTGATTTATTATCTAATTATTATTTTATATGCTTAAATATATAAGGGTTTATATGTAAAAATCAACATGTTTTCACGGTTTTTATGTTTTTGTCCCTTAATGTTATTTTTTTTAGTTTTGTGAAATTTGACTATTAGACTTCCGTTTTAATTATTAAACCGGGTTTTTAGAGACTGAAAAACCGGGTCTAATATTCATTTTTCACTAAACCAAAAAAAAAAAATTTAACTTGAGGACTTTTATGAAAAAAAATTCATGGAGAGACGTAAACGCAAAAAACGTGAAAACATGTTAATAAACCCAATATATATTTATGCCAATTTTAGTAATTCCAAATACAGTATAAATTACGTAATATAGATATAATAATCAATTAAAAAATCAAATGCATTATATATATAGGATTGGGTTCTTTTAAGAACCTTAAATAATGTGGGAACATAAGAACCAATTTCAGCCATTGGATAAATAAGATCAAGGGTGGATAATCAATGACATTGTTGTAAATATTTTCAAGTATGGTTGGGTCCACTAAGGGCAAATAAGTCATTTTTCCTCCTTCCTTTAATGCAACTTTTGAGAAAAGTTTCCATCTTGCTGTTCTTTAATTAAACTATGTAATCATCGATGAGTTTGTCATTAATTTTTTCTTTTTCTTCCATTTTTTTAGGCAAGAAGAAGCTCGCTTCCGTCGCCGGAAAACCATTTCGTTTTTTTTATTTCACCTGAATCCATGGAGTCGATCGACACATTTCAACAGACCCCGTGTAATATTTTTCCAAATGGTTTTGCAGCCGATGAGGAGGTCGACGATTGTTTTTCTCCTAATCCAGGTCATGTTTATATTTGATTCGAGTATTCGTTGCTTTATTTAACGTTTCTTCTACGTAGAATATGTTGCAATCTACGTAGAATATGTTGCATTTTACGTAGAATATCTTGTATTCTACGTAGAATATGTTGCATTCTACGTAGAATATCTTGTATTCTATGTTGTCTGTAACTCTATATATATTTTTGTATTCTATGTTGTCTGAATAGAATTTCTATAAACATTTATAGATTTTGAATTTTTTAATTTGTATTCTACTCATATTTTATGTTATATTATGATGTTCATATTTTCTAGTCTATTTTATATTTTGAAATCGCAGAATCGGGTAAAGATGAAACGCTCAAGACCTTGCTAAACGACGAGAGCTCTGAGCAAGACAATAGGAAAGGCACGACAAAAAAGATATATTCTACGTAGATTATTTTGTATTCTTTGTAGTTTTTTATAGATTGTCTGTAAATGTATATAGATTTTTGTATTCTATGTTGTTTGAATAGATCTTCAATAAACATTTATAGATTTTGGATTTTTTAATCTGTATTCTTCTCAGATTTTATGTTATCTTATGATGTTCATATTTTGTATCAGTGTAAATCTCTATAGATCTTCTCACATTTATAGTTTTTTTACAGATTGTTTGCAAATTTATATAGATCTTAGGTAAGTGTCACATATTCTATATAGAATACCGCAATTCTACGCAGAATGTTCACATATTCTTCATAGAATACCACTAATCTAAGTAGATTGTTCACATTTTACGTAGATAGTTCACATATTCTACATAGAATATTGTTATTCTATGTAACTAGAATTGTTATACATTTTTTTTACATCATAGTTTTGAATCCATTGTTTTAATGCAATTTGTAAAAGATTCCATCATGGGCACCATTGATTGTGATTCTCGAATGTTCAATCGGATTGTGTTGCTTTGTATCTCCGTCATAGAATGTTGTATATTCACCATAGAATATTATGTTGACTCCATAGAATATATTTTAATCTACATATAAAGTTGTATTGTATTCATAGAAAAAAAAGGATGAAGAGAAAAACTCTGGTGGTTTTTTTTTTGGGAGAAAAAAAAGGATGAAGAGAAAAACGAGGAGGGAATTAATTGTGTGTGGAAAAACGTGCAGCTCCTTTTTCAATGTTATCCCCAATATACCCCTTACCCACCCATTTTTCCAACAAAAAAAACCCCTAAAGCCTTCTTAATTTCAAAAATGTCATCTTACATCTAAGGCATTGATTTCATGAAATCAATGGATGAGATTAGTTCTTAGGTTCCCACATTATTTAAGGTTCTTAGAAGAACCCTCCCCTATATATATATATATATATATATATATATATATATATATACATTTACCATATCATATAAGCCAATGGCCTTTTTTCTTTTTTCTTTTTTTTTTTAATTTCAATTTTTCATAACACACCCTCATCGTAGCGTTATCTTTTATTTAGCCCCTCTTTTATTTTAATAAAATTTTGTTTACTTCTATTTTAACATTTATTATTACAATTTTTATTACACACTTAATGATTTTAATTATACTTATCTTTGTAGTATATATTACCATATCTGCTACGCCAATGACGTTTTTTTTTTAGTTTCAATTTTTAATAACACACCATTATATTAGCGTTATCTTTTATTTAGCCCTTTTATTTTAATAAACTTTAGTTTACTCTTATTTTAACATTTATTATAACAATATTTTATTACACACACGTATCAGCTATGTTAATGACGTTTTTTTCTTTTTTAATTTCAGTTTCTCATAATACACCCTTATCTTAACGTTATCTTTTATTTAGCCCTTTCATTTTTGTCCGGAAATAAATTCTCATCCTTGTTATTTTAAATTAGAGACTTTTCGTTCCCATCCTCGGTCAATTCAACTGAGGGCTTCTCCGGACATATCGAGTTTCAGATTTTTTATTAAAAATGTGTGTTTTTTTTTCCAAACCTATTTATATGTAAAAGGAACTTTAAAGAAAAACATACAAAAAATAGAGGCTTTACAAAATTAAAAATAATGTTATGAATATCATGCCTATTTAACAATTTTTATTACACACTTAATGATTTTAATTATACTTATCTTTGTAGTATATATTACCATATTTGCTACGCCAATGACGTTTTTTTTTAGTTTCAATTTTTAATAACACACCATTATATTAGCGTTATCTTTTATTTAGCCCTTTTATTTTAATAAACTTTAGTTTACTCTTATTTTAACATTTATTATAACAATATTTTATTACACACACGTATCAGCTATGTTAATGACGTTTTTTTCTTTTTTAATTTCAGTTTCTCATAATACACCCTTATCTTAACGTTATCTTTTATTTAGCCCTTTTGTTTTAATAAAATTTTGTTTACTCCTATTTTAATATTTATTATTACAATATTTTATTACACACTTAATATTATGATTTTAATTATACTTATGTTTGTAGTATATATATCTTACCATATCGGCTACGCCATTGGTGTTTTTTTTATTTTAATTTCATAACACACCATTATGTTAACATTATTTTTTATTTAACTCTTTTATTTTAATAAATTTTTGTTTACTCCTATTTTAACATTTATTATTACAATATTTTATTACACACTTAATATTATGATTTTAATTATACGTATGTTTGTAGTTATGTTTAATTGTATGGAAAAGACTTTATTATTCAAATGGATTGAGTAAGCCGATGACATTTTTTCTATTTTTATTTTAAATTTAATTTTTTTCATAACACATCATAATCTTAGCGTTATCTTTCATTTAACCATTTTAATTTATTCCTATTTTAACATTTATTATTACAATATTTTATTACACACTAAAAATTATGATTATAATTATACTTATGTCTGGAGTTATGTTTAATTGTATGAAAAATACTTTATTATTCAAATGCATGGAGTAGGCCAATGACATTTGTTCGTTCTTTTTTTTATTTTAAATGTAATTCTTTTATAACATGCCATTATCTTAGCATTATCTTTTATTAAGCCCTTTTATTTTAATAAGATTTTGTTTAGTCCTATTTTAACATTTATTATTACAACATTTACTTACACACTTAAAATTATGATTTTAATTATACTTATGTTTGGAGTTGTCTTTTGAAACTATTATGTTATGTTTAATTGTATGAAAAAGACTTTATAAATCAAATGCACGATACAAAATTTGATGAAATAGCTTTATTAGATTTTTTATTAAATATGATGATAATGTATAACATTGAACACTACTATTATATCGTTGACCAACCCTGATCAATGTATTAGAGACATTATCATTATAAATTTATTTGATTTGATAGTAAAAGCAACAAATTAAATTGACGATTAAATCTAATCAATGTCAAATTTTGAAATTATGAATATGAATATTTAATTAATTAAATCTGGTTCCGATCCAATTTAATAAGACATTGTTTGTAATTTTAACATTGCAAAATCTAGAAATCAATGATAATAAACAACTAACAGTATCAATTGTCTTGCTTCTTGAATCTATATCAGCTTTCCAATTTCACTCTTCGATCCTGATTCAGTTGTGTTTCGTTATTTGAATTCCTTGAAAAGTATTTTTGTTCATTTGTTTTTATATTTATTTTTGTAACTAATTATTTTTTACCCCGCAGCAACGCGCGAGTATTAATAACTCGTTAGTCAAATATAGCATATAGTGTATATATATATATATATATATATATATTATATTTATGAAAATAGTAGTAACCGTTACTAAAAAAAATCATTACGATTTATATAAATAAATTATACATATATAATATATCTATACTATAGATAATAAGAACACCACTTGGAGTTTCTGTACCATTGGATGGAAAGAAATCAATGGTCCAGATTAATGACAACTCATAATTATTTATGAAATGTCTATTATACCCTTAATTAAAATCAATAATTATACCTATGCCATTTTTTTAAATTCATTTTCCAAATTTACTACCTTAACTTAATTACATTAAATTTTGATTTTAATTATTTCATTAATAAATTAATATTAAATTAATATTTACCTAAAATAAATATGTGTCATTATTATCCTTAATGATCATAGTTAAATTGAAATGTGAAAATTTGGATTTAAATGTAGAAGTGTAGTATATAAAGTTAAAATTTTTTGTTAATTATTTTGCTATCAATATTTAGAATTTAATTGATAAAACTTCAACTGTGAATATGATAAATTTTGATTGTTGATTTTCAGATATTCAATTTTTATATTTTATCATTTTCAAAATATATACACATTCACATAATTGAAGTTTTTTGTTTCTTACATTGATATTTTATATTTGAAGTTAATAAAAATTAAAAGAACATTTTTTGCAAACACATATCATCTGTTTTTAATAATACAATATAATAATATTTTTTATTTAATATCAAACAACTAAGTATTTTTTATCTTTAATTTAACTAGCTTTCAATTTTTCTTATTTTAATTATATATAAATTTTATAATAATTTATTAAAATATAAAAAATATGTATTTTCTAAATCAACCCATGTATTATAATAAAACAAAACAATTCATGTCATATGTCACTTCTACAATACAAGGAAATTTTATTTTTCCACATCTTTTTCTAAATTTAACACCTTAACTTAATTGCATTAAATTTGGACTTTATTTTTTTTCATTAATTAATTAGTAATATAGATTTTGTAATATTTAAATTTAATGTTTATCTAAAATAAATATCTATCATCATTATCCATAATAATCATAATTAGATCCGAATATAAAAATTTGAAGTATTTGTGGAAATTATTATTATTATTATGTATAATAAAGGAAAACATCAAATGTCATGTGTCAACTCTACGTTTACCAAAAAGATAATTACAACTTATAAAAAATAAAAGATAAATACAATTTAATATTTTAAAAAATATAAATATACTCTAATTTTTAATCTGTAAATAATAAAAAATAAACACAATTATTATTTTTGTAAGTTTTTATTTTTACTCATATACATTTTATATAAATAAATTTAATTAAAAATATCCATGTAATACGTGGGTTATAAACTAGTTATTTATTTATAAATTTAAGTATTATCCTTTTTTTTTTTTTTTGAATTTTTTGTTAGGCCAATATTATCCTTAATCTTTCTGCATTTTTTGTTATGTTTTCTGCATTTGTCGGTAAATTTGTTAGTCTAGTTGTTATGATTTCTAAATTTTTCTGATTTTAATGGTTGTGATTGCATCATGGTGACACATAATTAAAAATTTTGATTTTTAATGGCTAGAAATGTGTCACTCACGTCAACATATAATCAATTTTTTCTCATTTTAGAAAGTTGAAATTATTTTCTGTTCTAATTAAAAGACTGCAATCATGTAACGTAGCTAAATTTCGCTCTGTCATGTTAGCAATTAATAAAGGGGTTTTCGCGAACATGAGCAAAAAGTACAAGACGTAAGCGATTATGAGCACTTTTTATCAAATTTACCAATTTGAGCAAATGTTTGTCGCGAAAGTTTAAAAAATGTCATGAAATTTTTAGAACATGTCGTGAAATAAATTTAAATTGTCCTGAAATTTTAAAAATGTCGTGAAATTTTAAAAATGTTGTGAAATTTTAAAAAATGTCGTGAAATTATTTAAAAAATGTCGTGAAATTTATTATAAATGTAGTGAAATTTTCTAAAAATGTCGTGAAACTCAATTTAAAAGTCGTGAAATATTTTTAAAATGTCGTGAATTTTTAAAAATGTTGTGAACGTTTATAGGTGCCAACATATGCGAAACTGACAAGCGACTCGTCGAGTCAAAGATGTTGACGCTTCGAGTCGAACCATTTCGGATCCAACCGAAGTTCGGATATTGACTCTCCGAGTCAATAGTGGTGACTCGTCGAGTCGTCCAGCAAATGTTGTTAAAAATGATAAAAAATAAAAAAGTCGTTATTATATTTAAATTAAATTTACATATTTCTAAACAATTTCTAACAAATTTATAAAGCATAGTAAACATGTTTACAAATTTAATTGAACCTGAATTTTGAAAATAGGAAATGTGGTCGACTCGTCGAGTCGAGTATTGTGACTCGCCGAGTCGTTCATTTCGGATGACCAGCAATTCGAATGTCTAGGGTCCGGATTTCGTGTGATTGGCCCGAATTTCGGGTGACTATGGCCCGAATTTCGGGTGCTTGGCCCGAATTTCGGATGTCCCTGATGCGAACTATGTTTGGCTACTGGTGTGACTCGACGAGTCGTATGCCAGTCTAACATGCTACCCTTTTTCTAACAATTTCTTGCGATTGATTCAATTGTTTGATAATCAATAAGCTATTTAACAAATAATTTATTAAACTTACACATTTCTAAACAATTTCTTACAAACTTACACATTTCTAAACACTTTCTTACCCTATCTATATATTTAAAAATTACATTTTTATAGACATAAATAACTTAATAAACAATTTTGAGATATTTAAGTATTATTAACAAAATGATAATCATTTTTAAATACATAGAGTTCAAAATTGTTACCTTGTTATCCATTATTTGTCAAAGAAACAAAATCAACAAAGGAAGGTAGCTGGAGAACAAATTTCTTATTTCTTTTTTCAACAACAAATACACAAATGGAGGAAACAAATACACGAAGATATTATTTTTCTTCATTTTTTTGATTTGACAACACAATGACATAGGAGCTAAATTCAAGATTTGACAACACAGTAACTAAATTTACATTTCACGACAAATTAAGGATTCTTTCACCTCAAAATCCGTACACTGTACCTATTTCACGACATATTGAAGATATTTTCACGGCAAATTTAGATTTTTTCACGACAAATTCTGTACTTTTCATAACATTTTCTTATGAGATGTACCATCCGTACTTTTTTCACTACAAAGTGAGAATTTTTTCACGACATATTTAGATTTTTCACGACAAAATCAGATATTTTCACGACATTTTTATATGATGGCACGTTTCACGACATTTTTATATATTTTCACCACATTTTTTAATAATTTCACGACAAATGCTTGCTTATTTTGATAAAAATCTCAAAAGTAACTCAAATTAACTTAGATACCCAAAATTTTGCTCCTATTTGTAATTGACTTATAAATAAATATATATAATAAGTGTAGACCCTTTTCTCCCACTTGGCCTTATCCATTTGAATACGATTCTTAAAGAAAATAATTTATTGGCTCTGAATAATAAATACGTCAAGGGTTTGACTTGGCCTAGTAGCCATTGGACCCGTGACAGCTGGCAAATGGACGATCCCAGCTGGCAATGACGTAATCACTTATCAAATTGGTTCAAAAGCACCTTTCATAAATTTCATAAAAAGAAGAGAAAATTGCAAAAACTAGCAATTGTATTTCAATCTTTTTCTAATAACAACAATTATCTTTGTTTTTATCATTTAACTTATAAATTTTTGTTAAATATAGCAATTGACCTATAATTAGAAGTTTATCAATGCCACATCACCAACTTATAATCTGACATGTCATCGTCCACATAGACCCTACAAAAAACAGCAACGAAGTTTTAATTTTTTTTTCTTAATTAACCATCCATACAAACATAAAACTTTCATAAAAGCAAAATTCAATTAGTATTGCAAAAGATACATTACATAATTTTCACTTCGGTTTGTCTAATAATAAAAGACAAATTTTTCTAGCACTCTGGAACGATTAACAAAACCAAAAACCGAATAACCCGACTCAATTAACCGTTTAAGATTCGGTTCTGGTGAGTTATTCGGAATCGGTTATTTTGCACACCCCTGTTAAAGCAAAAAGTACGACAACATCCACCTATTAATTCATAAAACAACGGAGTAGTTTTTTTCTTCCAATATCTGATATTATCTCCGGTCTTACCAGGTTCTACCACCTTGACAAAGCTACTTCCTTCACCACTTCGTCTTTTCAAATCTACCTCCTCACCACGCTCAACTTTAACGGTTGCAGTTGATATGCATAACGTTAAGGGTTATTGTCGAAAAAATCATTCGAACTTTTATGATTTTTTCGGTTTAACCATTCAATTTTTTTCCCAACCGATCAAATCACTACACTTTTTATTTTCTATTAGTTTAATCACTATACTTTCAAATTTATTGGTTTAGCCATTCATTTTCGACCGGTAGCCTGTTTGACTGGTCAATTGTTGTTATGAATTAGAGTTATTAAAAAAATCAAACGAACTTTCATAATTTTTTTTCTTTAACCACTCTATTATTTTTTCGTGATCTAATCTCTACTTTAATTGATGTTCAAATTTTTGTAAATCTATTATTATATTGCTCATAACATCAAACGATTAAAATAAACATTTATTTTAAGAAAACTGTTTCTCTCTTTTTTATCATCATATTGTTTTTATCACCAACGATGCTTCATTGATCTCTTCTGCTTCTGCTTCTTCTTCATCATCCTCTTCTACTTCATCAGTTATTCATTATCATTGTGTTAATCTAAAAAGATTCTAATCAATTTGCTTCTCTAAGGTTTTGTAGTGTTCATCAAGTTTGTTGACAATTATGTTAGCTGATTTTGTTTCAAATAAAAAACCTATCAAGTAATCTTTAAATTGGTATTTGTTTATTCAATTTTTACCTGTTGAAATCCATTTGATTTGATTTTGATTATTATTCTTGTTATTTGTTAGGGTTTGAATGTTTTAAAGAATCGTACATTAATAAATTTTATTAAAATAAAATAGTAATCACTAACTATAGTAAAAATATAATTAAATAAAAATTTAAAAAATAACTAATAATAGAAAATTAAAAACAAAAATTTTATTATAAAATTTCATAAGCAATTTTGAAACTTAAATTGAGTTTATTTTTGGTGTTTATAAAATCTTTAAAAAACTTAAAAATAAAAATGAATTGATTTTCAATTTGATATATTACTGTTATTGATAAAAATATGAAAAGATATGTTTGATTGCATTGAATTGTCGGTTCTTGGAGTTTTAACTTTTAGTTTAAGAGGATGGTGGTCAAACCAAAAAATCTTGGAAGTTCGAGTGATTTTTTCAATGATAAAAAAGTCACGTAATTACCACGTTACCAAATCACCAGTGATAAAAGGTAAAATGATCAAACTAATAAAAAATGAAAAGGTTAGTGTTTTGATCGGTTCGAAAAAAATTGAGTGGTTAAACCGAAAAAATTATAAAAGTTCAGATGGTTTTTTCGATAATAACCCTAACTTTAGAACAACTCTTTTCACTTTTCTTTTGTGTCTTCAATTTTGGACTCCATGGTTGCGGTTGATATGCATAACTTTAAAACATTTGTGTTAATTGGTTGTAAGCCATTACAAGATTTGGTACCTTTATTAGTTGCATGAAGTCTTCGACCTAATGGGTCAAATGTGTGAGATGTCAAAATGACCCTTAGCAAAAAATTAAGCTAGAACATAATTTTTTTAAAAAAACTGAAATTCTAGAAAATAATGTATTAAATAAATTATTTTTTGGAAATAAATCTAAAATTTTATCATTTGATTATCGATCCGTGTGCTTGAATAGGTTGAATTTGTCACCCCTACTTAAAAATAAGACTTGGTCATTGAACTAAAACAAATTGTTGATTAACAACAATTCCAAATATAGTTTCTAATGGTTACTAGTTTCGCCTAATGATGTTGGTATCGTGTGCCAACAATAAAGTCTAAGGGGGCGTTTGGTTCGCTGGAATCTGACGGAATAGAATGGAATCTGTCAAATGAATGGAATTCTGGAAGGAATGGAATCTGTCTGAATCCAAATACTATAGTTTATTGAGAATGAGAAGACATGTTGTTAAAAGAATTGCTTTGAAGGAATGAAATTTAAATTCCTTCCATTTTGCTATGGAATGATCATTCCTTCAAAAGGGAAGATTTTTTTTTAAAAAATATGGAATGGTCATTCCATTCCTTTGGACTACCAAACAACCCATCAGAATGGAAAATTCATTCCTTTTCCGCCAGATTCCATCAGATTTTAGCGAACCAAATGCCTCATAAAGCTACTTTTCTTGCCAAAAGTCATGGGTTTAAGTATGCATGATGCAGTGGGTCTTTAAACATATTTGAACTTGTTCAGAGATTAATCGCAGGATCGTCCATCATGGGGGACCTGGTGGTTGAAGACGATGTGTTTACGGGAAACTAGCAAATGTAGTCATGATTTCATCGTATAATCTTTGGTAAATTCTTGTGGTTACTTAGCCATATATCTCATACAGAGTTGTTTGGCTAATCTAATTTCTACAACAAAAAGCAATATAAACACTACACATATCTCATACATTAATCAATAGACGGCCACTCTTCATTTTTCTGGGTAACACCTAGCTAGGGTTTTCATAGGTGGGCTATAGATACATCATACATACGAGATATGGTAGCCGTTCAAAAAAAAAAACGAGATATGGTAGATAGATATATGTGTCTCACTTGATATTATGTGTGTGTAAAACCGTACTGCTTTGTATTTGAGTTCTATAGAGTGTTTGATTTTGATACCTCAATTTTACTGTTAGGTTCTGTGGTCGTCGCCGGAAGTTCAACCGGAGTGGCTGGAGTTTACTGGAAAAAAGACTATAATCTACCTGACAAAGGAATATCTGATTTTTTTACTGTTTTTTTACTGTATTTATATAAGTAATGTGATCGTTGGATCATGCACGGTCTATGTGTTTTGGTTTGCTGGTTCGATAGACATGGGAAATGATCGATGCTTGCATGTTTTGAAAAGATCAAGTCATAAATACAAAACATGGGAAATGATGTTTTACTTTTGAAAAAGCAGAAATAATCCCCGATAAGACACAAGCCTTTTCTTTGAATAAATAAAAATATAATCAATTCAGGTTATGTATGACAAATATAAATAGGGAAAGTCAAAATTACGTAATGTGCACCTTTCGAGGTTTGGAAAGCTTGAGTAAAAATAACAATGTTAATATTGAAAAAACCCTATAAACTTTTCTCATTTTCACGATAAAGTGCCTAAACTTTTTTTTTTTTCTAGATTGTTTAAGTTCTAAACTATTTTTGTATTATTCAAAAATATATATTTTTGACCGGCTACCGGATGAGTAGGTAAAACACAACCAATAAAATATAAAATTTAGGTACTTAATCACTAAAATATTTAAAGATAGTGGGTTTTTTGAATAAGACAAAAATAGTTAAGGGACTTAAACAATAAAAAGAAAAGTTTAGGGACTCAATCACAAAACTAATGAAATTTTATGAGTTTTTTTTTATATTAACCCATCAATTAAATGTTCTTTATTCAACAAATCAATAAGTGGTGTTGTTGTATTTATAACAAACTATGTTTTGAGTGTATATGTTTTAAAGTATGTTTAGATGATATGTTTATTTAAATCAAACTATGTATTAACAAATGACGATAATTATTTACTATATTAATTAAGCAAAAATATTTACCTAACATCCAACGAATATCCAATAACCCACTTCATCCACTGGATATTGATATAGACGCTTGAAATTAATATAAATGGACATGGATATGAATGATCAAATAATAAATGGATATGAATACAACATCATTCTATCCATATCCGATCCCATGTCATTCCTATTCAAGATGTCTAAATTGATTCGTATATGGAATCGATGTCTTATTTGGAATCAACGAAGACGAAGGGATGTTAGCGAGATGGAGGAGTGAACCAAAGATCCGAAGAAGGTTCTGATATGGAAGTCTTCATCAGAAGGAAGGATTTGGTTTCTAATAATGAAGAAAACACTTGATCAAAGAAATTTGGTGGTTTGATAGATTTTTATGCAATTTTTTCTAATAACAATTATGCATGTGATGCCACATAGGCATCATATGAGACAGTTATGCTAAGATTTGCCTCATAAGCAAGATAACTGGTTATACCATGTAACACCTTAAATTTTGTGAGATCTTTTCGATTTTAACAGTTGAGGATTTTTTGAGGCAAAAAAATGGTTGGACGACTTAATCAAACAATCAAACAACTTAAAAGTATTTTGCGTAAAAATCCGTTAACATAACCGAACCACTAGCTATTAAACGATTATCGAAACCCATTTAAAACTTTTTATCAACCAATTGGTTGGGTTTATGTCCACAACATTAGGGGTATAATGAAACACCCTCACAACTAAATAGAGTATTTCACACAAATTTAACAATAATTCATATTTAATACTTTGCGGAATTTGCGTCAAATTTAAAATTTTCATAAATCAGAGTTATCAACGTGAATCATCCCACTTTGCTACCCATAACGAGCAAAGTGTGATAATTCACGGATCAATGTATGTCGGGTTGTATCTACCATCAATTACATATTAGATATTGAATCAATTACATTCATTCACATGTAATATCAAAAAGGGAGTCCACTATTCCCAAAACCCGAGCTATCCAAAACTATACCAAAAGATAGGGAGCTCTAAGCTAGCTCCAACCGAATTCAGTGAGTCGGACTGACCGGACCCTTACCATTGTCAGTGCCTGAAAATGTTAACAACTAAAGGGTCAACATAAAGTTGACTGAGTTACTAGGTTAGATATAACATAATATATATAGATGCAATGATGATCAACATAATGATTCCAAACGGCATAACTCAAGTGCATAAGATAAGCGATCGTATACCACATGCCCCTTCATAATGTGGGGTTCCCTATCATAGTCGGGTGTGGTGTTGCCTCTAGCATAGTTCGAGGCTGTCCCTATCATACTCGGGACTGTCCTTATCATAGTCAGGACTTCCGACAATTCAAGTACGTCAACATCCAACATCTAAAGGGACCGGGAATAATCCACGGATATCCAGGTGAGTCCAAACGAAAGGTATGATCAACAAATGAGGTCCAAGATGCCTCGACTATATGAATAAGTCATGCATTAATGAAATGAATGAATAAGCGACAAACAGTACAATGTCATAGTATGAATCAATAACGAATGATCAATCATGAAACAACAAGTACATCATATATGACTTTATAAAAATCTAACGCTAGAACTCACAATGATTAGTTATTAAGATTTCAAAGCCTTCCAACAACGTCACAATAGCCCGGAGAATGGCTAAAGCTTGCAATCAAGCTCCTTTCGACTCAATTCACCTAGAAGCATTCATAACGCGTACTCGTGAGCTCCCGAACACAATATAAGACTCTTAGAGTGTCCTATTAGTGATGGGACCTCAAACCGAAAGTACTAAGTCCAAATGAGGCCCTACGAGTTTCGGAATGGATCAAATGCCCTCAAACCCTTTAAACACTTAATATAGAGGCGTATTGGAAGTATAAGACCCAAGCATCGACCCCCAACCAAGCAAGACGAAATTCTGGGACAGGTTTATGGTCATGGCGCGACCAAAAGGGGGGTAGCGCCGCTATCAACCTTCTGTCCACCCTTTGACTGCACCTTCAATGTCCATAAATGCATTAAACTCCCCCAAACTCCCATTAATGCTTCTAACAATTGCAAGGGACTTTACCAACTATATATTTAGCATATTAAGGTCACTTAAACTTCTCTAAACATAATAGAATCATTTCATAACATTCCATGATTCCATGGAGCTCATACGGACTCCAAACGAGTCCGAAAATGACCGAAAGCTCCAAACGACAACACCAAGCTCCAATTGAGCTTATATTCAATTCTAACCAATCTCATAGCAATATTAAACATATTTGGGCTTTGTTTAGGCATTCCATTTATATTTAAATATTAAAACCCAATCCCAAAATGCTTTGGAACTCGTTGCGACATTTCACCGAACACGTGGTGTGCGGTTTGGACCTAAAACGCCAAATTGAGTTCTTGCACGTGTTTTGTGTTACCCAATATATGAAAACACTCTAATAACATAAATAAACACTTTCTAAACTTATTGGCACCATAACATAACATTCCATGATTCCATGGAATTCGTATGAACTCAAACCGAGTTCTTAAATGACCAATACCCAATTAAGTCTTCAAAACTCCAAATGAGTTCCTACTAACTTCCATTCAACTCCATGGCCATAAATAACATATTTAGCTCATAATTTATCATATGATATATGCAAGAACACCATAAACCCATCTCATCCACCATTGGAGCTCAAATGGAGCTCCAACTTGGGTTTTCACTCCACATCACTAACTTAACCCAAACAATCTCATATTTATTACTCAAATACCTTTATAAACTATAAACATTACTATATATATATGATATTAGAGTCATTTGCTAACTCCACCATAAAATTCCACTTAGGGTTATGTTCTTCAAAAATGAAGAACAAGATGAAAATGGAGAAAAGAATGAAGGGAGTGTGTTATACCGTCAAAGATGACACCAAAATATGATTTCTAGCCTTCAATCTTCAATCTTGGTGATCAACCAAGCAAAACCCTAGAAATTCTTTTTCTTCTTTCTCCTTTTCTCTTTGCAAATAAAGGTTATGTGTGTGTGTGTGTGTGTCCATTTGGACGATTTTTTAAGAAGAAAAGGGAGGGGGTTTGGCCTTTGGCCACCCCCAACCCTCTAACTATGTACATACATACAACATACCCCCCTCTCACTAAGTCTTTCAATTTCATTTCAATAAAATACAAACTAAAATGCCATAACTTGCATTTTGGCATAATTATATCAAATAACTCCAATATTACAATTAGCTATTATTTAATTGTTTTACAAATTTTGGGGTGTTACATACAATCGAGTAGAGTATCATCAAGCTTGAGCTCGAACTCGATAATAATACCTGAGCTCGAAACTCGACTCAAGCTCGATCGAGTCTCATTTTTTAAATTTGAACTCGATTCAGTTAAGTACTCGAGACTATCCAGCTCGACTTGGCTCGACTCGAATATGTAATATTTATTATGTTGAATGAAAAAAAATTTATTCTTAGCTCGACTTGATATGCTCGGCTCGACTCGAATATGTAATATTTTCAAACTCGAGCTCGACTCGGTTAGTTTTTTTTGAACGACAAACTAATCTACTCCTACTCCTAAACTACCCCTTTTACCATAAATGGGGACTTGAGAACTTACTTACACCACCTAAATTTCAACTTGCCTCCGACGGGAATCGAACCCGTGGCCTCACACTTACATGTCACCCCTCATACTTGACTCCGTTAGATGAATTTAATTTATATGAGAGTGATCAATATGTATTAATGATTATGTTGAAGGGTATAAATAGAAACCTATAAACTTAGGCTCGGTTAGGCTCGATTAAGCTCGTGAGCCTATCAAGTCAGTTATTTTGACACTCGAGCAAAACTTGATAAATACTCGAGTAGCTTGAGCTCGATCTTGGCTCACTCGAGTTTTTTTCGAGTCGATCACAAGTAGTTTACAAATTGTTTCGTTCTGATTACATCCCTACCTAACATACCGATCCTGTTCGTTCAATATTTCTTCCCAATTTGTCACTAGTTATGGCAATAGTTAGTATTGTTTAATAATAATGATAATGATAATGATAATGATAATGATAATAATACTATATTACATTGCACGTGCATTTAGAAGTTCACGGCCAAATCATGTTCATGGTCCTTTGCTTACGTCTCCATCCACACTTAAATTAAGTTCCATATAAATAAATCGAAAGAATAGTTAGAAGTTAAAATGGACCGTAATGAACGAAATCAAACACAAAATAAAACCTAAAATTACAAGTTGTGAACTTAAAACCAAATCGATCTGCACAAGCGAGTTGAATTTCAAGATTGACTATTGCTCAAGAGTCAATCGAACATACATACAACAAGGAACATCTTTGAACCTTAAAACAAATCTGGACTAACAACATGAACAAACACGAAGAACACATTTGATTTAGAAAATTGGTTTTGACAAACACGAAGAACACATTTGAAAATGAACAACCAAAATCAAAATCTAAAACCTTTGCATTGAGATAAACTGATCGATAAACACAAAACTATAGTCAGATGCATCCTACACAAATAAAATCTGAATTGAAGCGTAAAAATAGAAAATTTGTGAAAAGCATAAACAATTTTGCAAAAACCAAACTTATAAACAAACCTAAAGAACCCTAAAGCAAATCGAAAATACAAATTTGAATACAATATCAGAGGAGATGGAGATAGCGAAGTCGTAGGAGCTAGAAGAGAAGGGAAGATGTTAATGTGGCCGTCAATTAAAGGTGAGAAAAAAAAATTAAAGAAAAGTTTTATTCGAAAAAAATACCAACTTTAGGGTTTTTATACAAAAATTCAGTTTAAAAATTACATATGTAATGTCACGTATGCGTCACGTAAATTGAGTTTGTCATGTGGACACCGTGTGTGTGCTACATAAGCATAACAACCTATTATAGCCGGTAACTCCCTAAATTCGTAAGATTTTACAGGTTGGAGGTTTTTTGTGTAATAAAAACCGGATAGAGGTTTTAATCGTAAAAATGATACAACTTAATTTTTTGCATAAATTTCCCTTAATTGAATCATCTAATGTTTCTTTGCCTTTGATCTTGTATATATCCTTAATAGTGAATTAACCTTGCAAATTCATATATCTAATATTGACAATAAATTACCATAACGATGAATCCATAAAGACATGGATGTTCCCCTTTGACACAAAGTTGGGTCATCCTGATTTCAATTTGTACCAATAAGAATGCATAAACTTTTAAGAATTATTTAAATTTCATAACAAACTTCATTATATTTTTATGGGATAATATTAAAAAAATAAAGTTAACTTTTTTCATTTTCTCAATAAAGTTTTTAAACTTTTTTTTCCCCATAGTTTAAGTCAATAAACTGTTTGTCGCATTTAAAAGTATATAATTTTAACGGACTACCAAATTAGCTGATGAAACATAACTAATAACACAAAAAGCTTAGAGACTCAATCGCTAAAATATGGAAAGATGATGAGTTTTTTACAACATTAATCAAGTGAAAATACTAAAGTTATCTGTTTGGTAATCGGTAAATCATGTCAAATATACACTTTTGAATAAGACAAAAATAGTTTAGAAACTTAAACAATATGATAAAAAATTTTAGTGACTTAATCGCGAAAATAAATTTGGTTGTTATTATTTAGATTTAATAAGAAAAAAGCTAGTACCAAAAATGACAACCAACTTGATCTATGTTACTCTATTTGAAACTTTTCGTAAAATTTTAAAATCTTTATTTAATAATTTTCAAACTTTGATTGCCAAATTGAAATATTATTCTTTTTTTAAATATGTAATACTATAAAGGTTTATGATTGTTTCTGCATGATTGCATCTAGCTAGCCCCCTATCTTATGCATTCATATTGTATCAATGTATCATACTCGTGAAAAAAATTAAGATATGAATTTTGATACTTTTTATTTAATCATGCAAGTTTTTCTCTTTTTTTTTTCAGGTAATTGTTAAAGGGTCGAGTATGAAACAGTTTAGTTCAGTTTTTGGTCGAAACCGAACCCAAACCAAAATTTTCGGTTTTTGAAATGTAGGAACCGTTCGTTTGGTTTTTCCAGTTTTGGTTTATGGTTTTTCGGTTTGGATGTCGGTTTTCAGTTTGCGGATTTTATGGTTTCGGTTTTTTGCATAGGGTTCGGTTTTTGGGTTTAAACCCAAAAAATTTTGGGTTATTTTCTCACTAAATTTTGGATTTTTCTTTATTTGTGTTATTTAATAAATAATTAAATTATTTACATTTAGGTCTTTTTAAAGTTTGAGTATTAATTTGATATTTTGATTTGTTAAAATTGGGTTTTGGTTAATGGTTAGTTAGTTTGATATTTTAATTTATTAAAGTTAAGCTTTAATTTATTAAATATGTCATTCAACTAGATTACTAGAAAGTAAAAAAAAGTTAATTATTTTCAAATAACCTACAAAGTTCAAAAATTAATTTAATTAGCAATTCGGTTCGGTTCAGCTGGGTTCATTTTGAGGGTAAATCCAAACCCAAATCATTTAAAACAATTTTTTCGGTTTTACAGATTGAATCTTTATATTGAATTAACACTATTTGCCTTTCAGCAACACTAATGTTGCGTTCAACTTACAAAATGAAAGTCGAAATAATTTATAATTTAAATTCCAATCGTTAGCGTGTCTCATGAAATATGATGGAACATGATATTGATGTTGACTAGAATTGTATACCGTGAAACATTGAAATCTATATTATACCGCACAACCTAAATGTGCTATAGAAAATACATAATATATCAAAACATATTTTAAAATAAACAATTATTACATGTGAATTTTCCTAGATTTAAAGCTAATTAAGAAGGTGTTTGGTATTGCGTTATGAACGTGATTATTAGCTTATTACGTTACAATAACGCAAATAATTTTTTTAAAATGTTTGGATTGCATACGTTAATAAGTGATTATTTGCGTTTATAGTTAATCATACCACACTTTTTCATAAGTTAAAAAATGTAGCTTATTTGCTTAATAAGTAATTATTTGATCATTTTATAAGTAAAAACGCAAATCCAAACACTTTAAAAACTGCTTATTTGATAATTATTATAGCAAACAACAGAAGCTAAACCAAACACTACATTTCCAAAAGCACTTTTTGTTACAGTTATTATATGATTATTAGTTTTCAAAACGCTATAGCATTTTTTCAAACGCAAATCCAAACACCCCATAAATGTATATTATAAACGCAAATATGTAGAATACTTTGAGAAAAATTAATTATTAACAATCAACAATGTAATCTAGATAAACAAGTTAAATAAAACAATAAAAATAAAAAGTGATTACAAAACATGAAAAAAAAAAAAAAAAAAAACTCAAATTGCCTTGTCCGTCGTTGACCCGTTTCACAACCCACTAACTTGATATATAAATTTTACAAAATTATGTTGTGACTTGCGAGGGTTCTCTAAAAGTTCTATGTTAAAATTCAAAATTATTTTATAAAAAAACTAGAAGGAAAAACAAGTTTAAATACAAACTGAATTGCATAATGTTAGTATTAAAATGTGAACAATATTTTTGGTTTCGATTACCCGTCTATGAGGATTCATAAAAAGGTAGTTACACACGATTTGATCTATTGGTTATTCACGATTCATTTTAAAAATGATTATAAGTAAATATATGTTTATTTTAAGTTTTATTTCTCTTTAAAAATAAATTTATGATAATTATCCTATCATAAATTATAAACATTACATTAACATGTTGTATAGACAATTAAAATAAAAAAATCTAATTGGAGTTTTATTGTTTAACATTTCCAAACAGATTAAATGAAACTATAAAAAAAGTTTCAACGGGTCTTTATACATTTTTATGTGTTCCGTTCATTTCAGTTACCCATAATTTTTCATAAATAAAAATCAAAACCTTCTAGTCATTATTAGAGTTTTTGATTTTCAGTTTTTTAAATAGTTTGAACACCTATGGTTACTTTATTATGTTTATTATGAAAAAACTAACATTTTTCACGTTTTTTATGTTTTCGTTTCTTTATGTTATTTCTAATGTTCAAATTTCACTAAAACAAAAATAAAAAAAATTAACTTGGAGACTTTTATGAAAAAAAATAACACATGATGACGAAAAAACAAAAAAACATGAAAACATCTTGAATTTTTTTTTCATGATAAACTAATAAACATCCAATATCAAATATTCAAATTAAAGAAGTGAGGGGTTCATGGTAAAAAAACTGGTTTGATAAGGGACCATTTTTGACGATAATAGACTTTTTGGGGGAGTATAAGATCAAAATATCATGTTCTTGATAAAACCGCCATAAAGTAAACGACCTTGTATTCCCTTTCGAAGACTTGAGAGATTTATGTCTGACTTCAAACACTTGCACAGGGCGATTTGATAGAGCGATCTGTGTGAAATCGTTCATGGTGATTTGTTCACGCCACCGATTTTGACGAAGTAAAACAATTGATTGATTATAAAAATATAAAACCGCGGGAAAGAATTCCGTTTTTGATTTTGTGTTTTAGAGGAAAGTTAGCCATGGAGAAGAGATATCCCGCTGCAACTGGTGGAATCCTCCACAAAATCAAGGTCGATTTTATGTCTGTTGTTGTGATTTTGAATACAACAAGTTATCGAATGATTGAATTTCTGTGTTGTCGTATATTTGTTTTGGATTATGAATTGATGTTGGATTTTTGGTGTTGTGATCGTTTAGATTTGTGTACAAATGGTTATCTGTCCGAGTTTGTTTCACTATGAAGCGTGTGTGTAATTTCAATAAGCGGATTGTAAAATCGTGATAACCTATTAACCTTCCGATTAATATGCTTATTTTCTGCATAAGTTTCCTTGTTTGAATGAGTGGTTGCAACCTTTTGACACGTTATCTGTTATCCGTTTGGGTGTAGAAAATACATATGATCTGTAGGATGAGACTACTCTTCTTATTTCCCTGATAGTTTTGATCTTTATATGCTGCATCTGCTCATCTGCTGTCCCATAAACATGTACAAATTTTTTGATTTTAGAACTCAATAACTAGTTATATATCATATTCATGTTCGGACATAGTACTTTTTATTGTTTAATTATAAAAGAAGTTTGTTCCTTATGAAATGAAGTTTGGGAGGGGAAGGGGTAATTATTTGTATTTGTAGAAATTCAAATTAGGTTGAGGTTGCCTTTAGTTTTTCATCTGTTTTGTTGACGTGGATAAAGAATGCTACCTACGGAGTTGTGGTTTGATTGCTCCTGGAATCAAAAGTAATAGTCTGATTGAGATTAGATCTAGTCAAAGGAAAGAGCGAGAAATGACGTGAAATGGCCAGACACACGTAAATAATTAGTGGCAAGGAGTCGTGTGGATTTCAATGTTAATATATCCATAGGAAATGGTACACAGAATGTGATGCTTGGTTTGTTTTATCCCTACAGTTGGCAAAAGCCTCACCCCATAATGCACATGATTTTGTAAAAAAAATGATGGTGGCAGTAGTGGACCTACATTTTCCGCTGAGTGTGCACTTTCATGGATTTCACTTAAGAGTTTTGTTTTTGTAATTGTAGTGGATTTCCAAGAAAAATTCATAATGGCAGTGCATTCCTAGGTTAGAAATCTTGAGTTGCCACAGGTGGTGGTGTTCAGGGTGTGTGTGTGTATAACTGATACAGTGCATTGTTTTGACTGATACGCTCTTTTGTCCCTGCAAAATGTTTGTTCATTGATAAAAAATGATATGCAAATTAAGAAATGTTTATTTTTGGAAATGTCAGCAATTTATATGTTAAGATAAGATCTTTAGCTTTGTTCTCTAAGTACTGCATTTACTTTTAGAGATTTGATGGAGCCTTATGGAAAAACTTTAACTACTTCTCTGCTACCATTATCATAGTTTCCCACTTTATAATAGTATTTATTATCCTTATCCTTCTAGTAATGCACCATTTTTGCTATATGAGACTTATGTATTCTACTTCCGTTCTTGCACATCTTCTATAACCGAATATCTCAGTTTTTTAATTAAGATTTCATTTTCCCCCTCTCTTAATGTTTTATATGGATTACAGAAAGCTGCTTGCCTTGATGCATCCTCATCGGACACTGGTAAAGGAAGAAGCAAGTCATCTGATAGCAAAGTGTCTCATGGATTTCACTTGGTAAAAGGGCAGTCTGGGCATGACATGGAAGACTACCATGTTGCTGAATACAGAACCATAAAAGGCCATGTGCTTGGACTATTTGCTATTTTTGATGGTCACCTAGGTGATCGCGTACCAAGTTATTTGAAAGACCATCTTTTTAACAACATACTTGGTGAGGTAAGTCTCATTACACTATCCTCCTTTTCTTGTTGCCTTGCGATCAAGCTTTGAAGCTTTATCAAGCCAGTTTGGGCTTTTACTTATAAAGTGTTTACCAAGGCTATTTGTGTAGAAAGCTTTTCTAGTATGCCTCATGACTAGGAAGTCATAATTAATTGTAGAGTTTGCTAGAAGGATATTCAATAAACATGAGTTAGTTGCTTGGTTCTCTCTTGCTCTGTGCAGTTAACATAGGTGAATAGGTGTATATCCAGAACTTATGCATAGCGTTCTATTATTGATGCCAATATCACTAGATTTTAAAATTTGTGGACTTACGTACTTTAGAGGGTATGATGCGTTTTAAAATTCAGAAACGAGACTTGCAGATAAACCTAGATGCTTCTAAGTTCTAATATTGCCGAGGGCAAATTTGCGCTTGCCCTTTTAGGGAAAACAAATCTGCTTTTCTAATAATATTTATGATATTTGACCATTTTTCCTGACAATTTTTATTTGAAAAAAATCATGTTTGTGATTTTTCTTAGTTCTATTGAAAATCACTAAAATTATTGTCAATTTATCAATTGTGTCAACAGAAAATGAAATAAGTATTGGTGTGATTATTTTTATTACTTTATTATTAAGTTTGAGTTTGTGATCTTTTGATTGATTTTGGTGTTTATAAGTTCTAAATTATTGTTTATTGTTGGTTAGATTGTGAAGTAGGGTGTATAAATTATGAGTTCACTGATCGTTTTGGTTTTGATTTCCCAAATGCTTAAAAAATATATTGAATATACTTGTGTAAACATGATACATGGATAGATTCGTCATAAGAAATACTAAATTCATCTTTGGTTCAAACATGCTTTGTTATATGTTGTTTCTTGATCTCTAGACAGTTACATGAAGAGTTTTTTAGGAATTTCTTGCTGTTAATTTGAGTGAAAGTCAGTATGAGTTTGTATTTTTTTAAAACCGAACCAGACCTAATTCAAATTCGGTTTTCAGCTTGTTGTGGTTGGATAGAAATTTGCCAATTTGGTTTTTGGTATGTGTTAAAAAAATTCGAACCCAACTGAGAAAACCGAATTAACGAATAGTCCAAGTTTGCACCCTAGTGAATTTTTTCTGTTTGTCAATATGTGGTGTAAATATTGTAATAACTGACCAAGTGCCAAGTTTATTAATAATTTAGTAACTAACTAGGTAATTAGGTATAGGACAAGCTCAGAAATAACGGAATAGTAGTTAATAAGAGTAATAGATAACAGAACATCATGTGCATCTTAATATTTTAATGCATTGGTCACCTTGAATCTTAATTTAATGAAATTAGATTTTAGCAGTTCTATTTTGTTATATGTCTTGTGAAGTTCTCAAATTGGATTAGTTGGGCAATTACTCCATATCACCTGTTTCATCATTATCAACCATTTGGTCTTATAATCTATTTGACTTGTATGAAATGTGCTACCAGACTACTTGGTTACCAAATTAAAAGCTCATGTCATATTAACAACAAAAAATATGCCTATTATTTTGTTTTAGTTTTCGATGATTGGAGCTGTGTAGTAGTAGTCATCTTGAAATATCATGCATCTCTATCTTTGCTGTGATTAGTAACTAAAGTTACATCTAGAGTTTCTTAAGTCAATTCTTGTAGATGATTTAGCCTGAATGACAAATTGGAATTGGTTTGCACCCTCCAAATTAAGCTTATACTATATCAATATATAAAATCTTTGGCATCAACCCCTGGGGAGCACCAGACACCAACACGAGATTGACACAACAATAGCCAAACACAATATAAACAAATAACACAAAACACTGATTTGAGTGGTTCGGCTCCTCAAACCTGCTCCCTGAATCCCTAAATAATTCATAGGATTACAATACTGGAGACCCTCAGTTCTCAACATACTCAATAGTTTCTAATCTTCTATTCCCTTTCTTTTCACACCTCTCTCATTGGATAACAAGAACAGAGACACTCAATTCTCTCAACGTTCTTGATACCCTGTAACTCACCTGTCTATCGCGTCGGATTATACGAACTGAGCCCATGGTCTTCTCACTCTCACTAGACTTACCATGAAAAGATACCACATACGATTCCTATTTTTAGAGAATAAATTAAACCCGCTTCCAATATCTTTATCAAAGTGGATAATTAATATGAATTTATTTCGAATACTAACAACCCCCAAAGAAATAATACTAGTATTATTTGTAGAGTGTAGAGTGTCCATCTTTAATAATGATTCCATTGTGTTAACTTTTGTATTCTTCCAACATTCTGCAGCCAAGTTTTTGGACAGATCCTGAGAAGGCAATAAAAGATGCCTATCGTTCTACTGACAGACTTATCCTAGAAAATTCCGGACAATTAGGTCCTGGAGGCTCAACGGCAGTGACGGCAATTGTCATTGATGGCAGAGATCTCTGGGTGGCAAACGTTGGAGATTCTAGAGCTGTCATATGTGAGAGGGGATCTGCCAATCAGCTTACTGTGGATCATGAACCACATGTAGAAAGGGGGAGGATTGAGAAACAGGGTGGATTTGTCACTACTCTTCCAGGTAAAATCATCCAAAAGAAATTCATTCTGTAAGTAATCTTGCACCAATGCGGTGCAACTCATCAATATATCCTGGTAACACTTCTGCTTAATGTTATGGCATCCGAGAGCATCTTTATTACACTACAGAAGGGATTTAGTAGACAATTATTTGTTTTTCCAACAGTACCCCACAGCAGCATTGCTACATTCATATTTTAGTTCAGTTACTGGGAAATATGTTCTTCAAGTTGTAACATTTATTGAATTTGTTTTAATTTCTTAAGGTGATGTTCCTCGAGTTAATGGCCAACTAGCTGTTGCTCGTGCTTTTGGTGACCAAAGTCTTAAAGCACATCTAAGTTCAGAACCTGACATACGACATGTACCTATCAACTCCACCATAGAGCTTGTGATATTGGCAAGTGATGGCTTATGGAAGGTTTGTTATTAACTCATTTAGTTAAATTAATTAATTTCATGTCAATTGTAGAATATATATATGAGAGGTGATTTGCACATCTCTAAGATCGTTTTGTACAATAAATTAGCACATGGTACAACATATTATGGTATTTCCAATTTATCCGGGAAATAGCAAAAACCCTTTTTCAAATGAGAGGAAAGATATAAAGAAACTTTTTTACAAAAGCTTTGAAAACCCATATCTTTTGACACAAAAAGTTTGCCAAGTGGATCCATGTCATCGGAAACCTATTAGAAAAAACTCAATACTGGGATGCTCATAAAACAATTAAGGTGGCGTTTGGATTGTTGGAATGTTACATGACATAATTAGAAAATGATAGGATTTTGACATGATAAGATTTGCAAATGATAGAACCAAAAAATGAAAGGATTATAGAAAGCTTAGTTAAGGGATTATATAATAATTGGGGTAGAAGGAGGATGATAAAAAGATGAGGTTGGGGGAATAGCAAATGTTAAATGAAATTAGATTTCTCCCTCTCTTTTCAACCAAACATGATGTATAAGGATTTTGAAATCCAAATCCTAAATGGAGGTTTCAAATCCTTCAAACCAAAGTAACGCACCTTTAGGGGCTGCATAATCAATTTAGTGATTTTTAGCCTTTAACTTGAAGAACCCTCTTTTCAGATTCTGTACCACACTATTTTCCGCATGAATTAAAACATGAAGAAGATGTGTGATATGTGAAAATTGTGATTTCCTTATAGGTGATGAGCAACCATGAGGCTGTTGAGATGGTGAAATCCATCAAAGATCCCCTGGCAGCAGCCAAGCGTTTGACCAATGAGGCATTAGCTCGGAAAAGCAAAGACGATATATCGTGTATCGTCATTCGTTTAGGATGACAACCAGATCACTGCTACACACCGTCCACGATTCCAAAACGTCTTGCGCTCGGTAATACCTCCGTATTTACGTTGGATTAGATGGGTTATATGGGTAAAGTAAATTGAAGACATTGTATATAGTAGCTAGCTCACAGTATTTAAAAGAAACATGTTTCTAAGGATTGTAAAATGCAACTTCTCAATCTGCTTTTCTTTTGGCCCAGTGTGTTGTGAATCGCTATTTCTTTTCCTGTTTTCTTTGTGTATACAAAAATAAGGCATTGTAGGCTATTCATGTATAGCTAGCTATACATTCGACATCGTATTGTGAAGTGTGAAAATTTCAATAATTTGTTTAGGATCAGTGAGTGATTAATGCATAATCAGATTGTTTTATTAACTTGTTCTTCCTATTTCCCGTTACCGTAAAAAAAACAAATGTAACAACATTTAATTGTTTACGGAAACATAGTAAAATAAAACAAGTGGTTAATTGAATGTGGAGTAAATAGGATGCATAGCTGGCTAACCAACATGTAAGCAGGTTATTGAATGTGAATGCAGAAGGTCGAGTAGAGAAGTGTTTTGATTGAAGGAATAGCCATGTGATGGAAGCACATGACTTGTTATAAAACCATGGACAGGTATGTATGGATGCAATACAATTATTCATCTTATATTCTCTCACATGTCATCTATCCGTTGCAAATTGTCATTTCATTACTTATATTTTCTCTGCTCATTTTTCCACACAACAATTAAGTACACACTATTCAAATCTAATTATAATCTTAAATTGTTTATTTATGTGTGTGATAATTACACATCTAAATCTAAACTATTGTAACAAAGATATCATTTTAATTTGGGTTTACTAGGAAAAAACCAACATGTTTTCATGTTTTCGTCCCTCCATGTTATTTTTTCTCATAAAAAGCCTCAAGTTAATTTTTTTCTTTTTGCTTTAATGCAATTTGGACATTAGACACCGGTTATAGTTAGTGGACCGGGTTTTTAAAACTGAAAAATCGGGTTCTAATATACAAATTTCACTACACCAAAAAGAAAAAAATTAACTTGAAGACTTATATGAAAAAAAATAACAGGGACGAAAACGGAAATAATTTCGAATGCCCCTCCTGGCTCATGGGGAATTATTTATGTTTTGGGTTATTTTCAAGAAACCAAATAATTGAACCCCATTTGTTCTTAGTCAAGTGTGGGATACGGGATACCTGTCTATTCACTTCCAAATGGTTTGTCAGATTATTGATTTCTTTGTCATTTTATTTTGGATGGAAGTGAGATGATGTAAAATTTGATCAAGGGAGCAAATTTGATGACAAGTTTTTATTATTACATTGATAATACATAATGTATACATAAATAATAATGAATAATAGTAAGCTAAAAGTGCCTAATTTGGAAACTCAAATTATACATGGATTATCTCATAAAATGTAAATGCTAAACACACAAAGATAAATTATGCAAGTCCCCTCGTGAAGTAGATCTCAGCCCCCAATTCCCCCAAAAAGCTGCAGAATTATCCGTAATTCTCAATGATTTTTCCCTTCCTTTTCAAGGAAAATCAAAGACGGATGCTGTGTATGTATACATAGATAAGGATGATATGGCTGTCATCAATAGTAGGGAATTGCCGGTGGTGGTGGTGAGGCGTAGGAAACCCCAATTACTGGCGGAAGAGGGGTGTTATCAGACGGAGGATGTAGAGGTGGGTGGGTGTGTATATGGGGTGGTGGGGGTGATTGAGTTTGATGTGGAGGTGGGTAATGCGGTTGATGTGGAGGAGGAGATGGTGGTGAAATGTGGTGGCTAGTGGGTGGTGGTGATGATTGAGTTGGTGGTGGTGGATGGTGCCATTGTTGTGGTGGAGGTGGTGGTGGTGGTGGTGGTAGAGTGCATCCAGATGATGGTGGTGGTGGAGGAAGTGTAGGTGATGGTGGGGATTTTTTATGTGGTGGAGAGTAAGCTTCCGGTGATGGTGCCGGAGGTAAAGAATGTCCATGTTGAGGTGGAGGGGTTTGGGGTTGGTAACCCGGTGTTGGTGGCGATGGCGATGAGTATGGTGGTGGTGGAGCGAAATGGGTATTAGGCGAAGACCCAGAAGTTGGAGGTGGCGGAGTTTGGTAGCTACCATGTGGCGGCGATTGATGGCTTCCGTGTGGGGGTGATTGGTAGCTTCCATACGGCGGAGATTGGTAGCTTCCATGTGGCGGCGCTTGATGGCCTCCGTGCGGCGGAGACTGGTGGCTTTTAGGTGGAGATTGATGGCCTCCATACGGCGGAGATTGATGGCTTCCAGGAGGAGAGTGATGGCTTCCATGTGGCGGTGATCCGTGGCTTCCATATGGGGGTGACATGCCAGGTTGACCTGTTGGTGGTGAGATCTGGGATGTTGGTGGTGGTGGTGGCGGTGGCGGTGGCGGTTGATAATGGCTTGTTGGAGGATTTCCCTCTATTGGTGGTGATGGTGGCACAACGGGGGAGATTGACGGTGGATGTGGCAGTTGAGGGGATGGATGGGTGGTTGTTGGCGGTGGTGGAGGATGTGATTTTGTACTTGGTGAAGACTCTGAACTAGGCGGTGGCGGGGATCGATGCTCTGGTGCGGGCACAGTGGTAGGTGGTTGAGGTCTCGGAACCGATGGAGTGGTCGGGACAGACGGTGCCGTCGGGGTCGGAGCAGACGGCGACGTCGGCGTCGGAGCAGAAGGTGGTGACGTGGGGGTTGGAGCAGAAGACGGCGACGGTGAGGGAGCTGAAAAACTACCACATTGCAACTTCCTACAATCAACTGGTTGGGCATCTCTTGAAGAACATTGTCCGGCGGACCTCTGGTTCGACTTTCCAACAATACAATTATTTCGGTCATCAAACACCTTTCCGCCACCTCCAGCAGCCGCGCACGACGGCGCTTCTCCTGTGAAGTAATTAAATGAGTACGTAAAGTTTTGTAATCTAGGCAACCTACAAATGCTATCCGGCACCACTCCGGTCAGCCGATTATGCGCGACATCCAGCTGCTCGACCTTTCTCATTCCGGAGATCGCCATGGGCAACGGTCCTTGGAGACTGTTAAAGCTGACGTCAAAAACTGTAACTTCCTTCAACATTCCAATCTGCTCTGGCAAACACCCCGTCAGATTATCATTCATCAAAATAATCTCATTTAAAGTTCTCCCCATTTTCCCAATGCTCGCGGGAATACACCCACCGAGATTATTGTTCGCCAAAACAAGGACCGATACCGGTGAATTACCCAAGTTCGCCGGAATTCCAAACCTGAACCGATTATCATTTAGAAAAACCGCATCAAGATCCTTATCAAATAGCTTGGTAGGAACAGACCCTTCAAACTCATTGAACCGGAGATCCAAATACTTCAAAGCCGGTAAGGACAAGACCACCGTCGGGAAAACTCCGACGAAGCGGTTGTTACTTAAATCAAGCTCAAATAGTAATGTGAGGTTCTTGAAACTCGCCGGAACAGTACCACAGAACCGGTTTGAGTTTATGTGAAAGAGTGCTAGGTCAGTGAGTAGGCCGAGCTCCGTCGGGAGGTAACCGGCGATATCAGCATGATTAAGGTCTATTCCAGCGACGACACGAATGGAGGGGTTAGCCGGGGAGGGTGCGCAGTAGACGCCGGCGTAAGAGCAGACGTTTGGGCCGTTCCAGTTGGCGGTGAAGTTAAATGGGTCGGAAAGAATGGCTGATTTCCATGCTTGTAGTGCAATGTAGGCTTGACGGAGTCTTGGGTTTTCGAAAACAAGAGCGTTTACGTCTGTGTCGTTGTCGGCGGCGGAGCAGATCTGGAGGAACACGGCGGAGATCAGGAGGAGGAGGAGGAATTGTAAACGTGGCGGAGGCATTGTTTAGAGAGAGAAAGGGAGAGAGAGTGCGTGTGTGTGGGGAAAAATATGAATAAATGGAGCAATTGGGAAGGTGGGATTCCTGTTAAATTTCCCCCCAATATGTCAGAATTTAAAGCTTTGGTAATTATTATTATTTTTATGAATTATTGGTTTCTGAATATATATATATATATATATATATATATATATATATATATATATATATATATATATATATATATATATATATATAGGGTTGGGTTCCGGTAAGAACCCTCGTTACCGTGAGAACCACTCCAAAATGCACACATTTATTAATCAAATGCACAAATTTAAAAATTAAAAGTTTTACTTAAAACCATTATTAGTCTTAAATATTAATAAATATCATAATCTAACACTAAAATTACATTCATTAAATTATAAACTAAATGCACAAATTTGAACATCAAATGCACAAATTTTTTTAAATGCACAATTCATACATAAAATGAATAATATATTGCATGAGATGCGTAAATTTTTACATTAAATGCAAAAATTTATCGAAAACATTTAATTTTTACATTCATTGGCTTTATTGGTTTCATTACATTTTCAAACTTATATATATACATATATATGTATATGTAGAGGGGGGTTCAATGGAAAACCAACATGCATCGGAAAACCTTGGAAAACCTCCTTGTACCACCACAAATGCATCACAATTCGCGCGTAATGCATCGAATTCCCGCGTGATGCACCGTCTTTCTGCATAATGCACTTGAAAACTTGTTTAAACCGCACTGCACCACCACAAATGCATCAAATTTCCCGCATAATGCATCAAAATCCCGCGTGATGCAGCAAAATTTCGCGTGATGCATCACTTTATTTACGATCATGCCACCGCGGCTTTCATGAAATGCATCAAATCGGACGGTATGTGTAGGTTTCCACAGTTTTCCGGTGCATAGTGGTTTTCCATTGAACCCACCCCTGTATATGTATATACATTCATTGGCTTTATTGGTTTCATTGCATTTTCAAACTTTTATAAAACATTATTGCGTTCATTACGTTCAACAAATTAAACATAAACAAGTTTGTGGCTTCAAATCATGAATTAAGTCATTTGTGATATGCATAAGCTTTAAGTGATCCTGATTTGTCAATTTTTGATAGGTGTCATATGTATGTATGTATGTATGTGTGTGTTGCGTGTGTGTGTGCGTGCATGTACGTTTTTTAATCTATTTTCAAATTTTTTTTACAATATTCAAGGACAACATTGCACGATAGTTGAATAAAATAAAAGACAATCATCGTACGGATCGAGTGTTAAGTCTAACTAGCTTCTCATAAAAGAGTTTTCATTTTTGTATTAAAAGTTCAAATACCTACCGACTAAACAAAACTTTTAGATTTGAGATTTTAAAAATTAAAAAAAGTTCTTAAAGTCCTTGCCAAACACACTCTTAATAAATGATCTGATAACAACTAGGGCGTTTTTGGGAAAAAAAAATAAAAAAATAAAAAAAACTTCATGGATTTTCAACTTTTGATATATAAAAATTCTAACTCAAAATCTTCATTTAGTTGATAGGAGTTAATCTTTTGATATGAAAGTTGTTCATAGTTCCAGATCTTTCGAAATGAGTTCGGGTTTTTAGCCTCCTAACAATTATAACATACAACTTTTAGTTAATATCAATGTCATTTTATATTATTTCATCTTAAAAATTATTTTTATCGAACACATTTATAAAATAAAAATACTAGATATAACAAAAAACTATCACTTTAAAAATCTCCAATTTATGCGTCGAACGTACTCTAGTCTAGTTGTTACGTCCTAAATTTACCATTTTTTTTATTTTCCCCTCAAATTTTCAAATATATCTCTTAAAATTATTATTCTAATTTTTGTTTACTAAATAGAAAAACTAGAATTCAGTAATACCTAAGTTATTTGCTATGAGAAAAATGAAAGAAACACCAATTCCATTAAATGATCTTAGCAATGTATAATTTGCCTACACATTACGTGAGGATAAAAGTAAGATAAAGTAAGATATTATATCCATACATACTATTAAATATTTTAAAAGAATTATAGTCTAGCTTATTATATAGGGTTATGTGTAGGCAAATAATTGCGTTGGAATTACCTAAAATGTTTATTATAAATATATGTTTGCAAATTATAATTTGTAGTTTTTTGCTATTTGTTATATTATGGTTAATCATAAGAAATACCAATAATCTTCTCCTTTTGCAAATCATAACTAATATCTTATTTATTTTGACATTTAAATAGTTTTTTTTTAGCTATATGTTGTATCATAGTTAACTTTTGTCCTCACTGGCTTTGAAGTATTTGGATCACCAGTTCAATGAGTTTTAATGGTCTGTTTCTACAAAACTGTTTAATAAGGTTATTGATGTGGTTTTTCTATATGACAACTGGTTTCAGTTTGGAATTATGACAAATTTGGGTAGCTCGCCTGTATCCGTTCTTGTTTTGGCGAACAACAATATTGGTGGTTGTATTCCAGCGAGCATTGGGAAAATTAGAAGAACTTTAAATGAGATTATTTTGAATGATAATCTGACGGTGTGTTTGCGGTGCAAATTGTAATGTTGAAGGAGGTATCGGTTTTTGACGTCAGCTTTAACAATCTTTAAGGACAGTTGCCAGTAGCGATCTTCGTAATGAGGAAGGTCGAGCAGCTGGATGCAGCGCAAACCAACTGACTGGAGGTGTTGTCGGATGGTATTTGTAGGTTTTCCAGGTTATAAAACTTAACCTACTCGTTTAATTACTTCACTCGTGAAACGTCGTCGTGCGCGACTGTCAGAGGTGGCGAGAACTAAAATAATTATATTGTTGGCAAGTCGAACCAGCGGTCTGTTAGACAATGTTCTTCTAGAGAAGCCCAACAAGTTGAGTGTAAGTAGTTGCAATGCGATATTTTTTCGTCTCCTTCACCGTCGTCGTCATCTGTTCCGATCCCCACGTCACCTTCTGCTTCGACACTGATGTCACCGTCTGTTACGACTACTCCATCGGTTTTGGACCTCAACCATTATCACCATGCACACACCAGAGCATCGATCTCTGTCAATGCCTAGTTCAGAGTCTTCACCAAGTAGAATATCACACCCTCCACCACCGCCAACAAAGCACTAATCCATCCCCCCAACTGCCACATCCACATCCACTGTCAACGTCCCCCCATTGTGCCATCATCACCACCAACATAGGGAAGTCCTCTGACAAGTCATTATTAGTCACTACCACCACTGACATCTCATATCTCACCACCAACGGGTCAACCTGGCATATGAACCCTGCATGGAAGCCACCAGTCTCTTTCTGGAAGCCATCTATCTCCGCCGAATGGAAGTCACCAATCTCCACCTGAAAGCCACCTGTCTCTGCCACATGTAAGCCATTAATCGCCGCCCCATAGAAGCTACCAGTCTCTGCCACATGGAAGCTACCAATCGCCACCACCTCCAAATTCTGAATCTTCACCTAATGTCCGTTTTCAACCACCAACACTATACTCATCGCAATCGCCACCAACATCGGATTACCAACATCAAACCCTTCCACCACCTCAACATGGACATTCTTTACCTTAGGCTCTATCACCGTAAGCTTACTCTCCACCACATAAACAATCACCCACCATCAGCTACACTTCCTCCAACCCCACCATCATCTGGATGCACTCTACCACCACCACCACTTTGTAGTTATTCCACCACCACAACTCAGTCATCATCACCACCTCTAGCCACCACCATTCACCACCACCTCCTACTCCACATCAACCGCATTACCCGCATCCATATCAAACGCAATCACACCCACCACCCCATACACACGCGCGCACAAACACACACACCCCTCCGCCATACAACACCCCTCTTCTGGCAGTAATCTTTACATTACGTTGGGATAAAAGTAAGATATTACATCCTTGTAAAATATTTAAAATATGATACAAGGTTATGTGTGGGCAAATGATTGCATTAGGATTACCTTAAATGCGTATTATATATATATATATATATATATATATATATATATATATATATATATATATATATATATATATATATATATATATATATATCTGTGTGTGTGTGTGTGTGTGTTTGTAAATTATGATTTGTAGTTTTTTCTATTTCTTATATTATGATTAATTATATTGAATACCAATAATCCTCTTGTTTTGCTAATTATAACTCATATCTGATTTTTTGACATTTAAATTTGACATTTTTATACTACAAAATTGAACTATAATTTTGTCATTTGTGATACTTAACAAATATTTTGTTATTCATATGATTGACAGTGTTATGTTTCATCAATGATAACATTAAATGTTTTTTATCAATTATAATATTTATTTGAGTTCAGAAATTTATTTTACTTAAATTCTTGGGTTAAAGCCGTAGAATAGTTGTGTACTTTTTAAAATGTATCGATATGGTACGTGTACTAGTTTAATTATTCACATTACACGTGTACTTTCTGAATCCTTCAAATTTGATACGTGAACCACATTTTTTCATACCAATATGATACATTTGGTAACCGGTTACTGACTAAACCTGTTAAGAGTGGAATTTCTCTTTTTATTATTGTTCAAATTTCCATAATTGAAGCATCAAATACACTCTCTCGTCCTTGTGATAACCTGGTAGGAGAAATCACACAGCACAGCCAACTTCAAACACCTACAGACCTCCGTAGAAATCTCCAATACCGATCTCCACCGTCCAGATCGAAGAACTATGTGTTGCGAAGCTTCTCCTCAATTTTCACACAGATCCAACGGTGAACAAGTTCGTACCGACGATTCTTCCACAACTGCGCAAAGCTAGACGAAATAACTGGTCATAAAAAAATAAAGGTATCATATTAACAATATAAAAAGTACACGTACTATGTCGATACACCTTAAAAAGTATACTGCTATTGTACGGCTTTAGCCCTAAATTCTTTGTTATCAGTAATCCTAATTTTGAAACTCATACAATTTTAGGGTAAAATTTTAATTCATGTGTTTTTTTTATATTCATCCCATGGGTGTGATGGCCATAAAGTTGGAAAAAAAAATTGAAGTAATAATTAACTAGAACTAAATCTTGAGAAATTATGAGACTTTGACATCCCATGGGTCCGGACGGGTTTAATTTTAATTTTATCAAACACTTTTGGGATGTTCTTGAGGTGTCTTTTGTCCAGGCTGTAAAGCATTTTGAGCACTCGGGTTGCTTCCCTGCTGGTTGTAATGCTTCTTTTATCACATTAGTTCAAAAAAGGAAAGATCCCATGGAAATCTCGGACTTTAGACCTATTAGTCTAATTGGTTGTGTTTACAAAATCACGGCAAAACTTTTGGCTAAAAGGCTTTCTCGTGTTCTTGATGGCATCATCAGTCCTAATCAATCTGCCTTTATACATGGGAGACAAATTTTAGATGGTGTTCTAATTGCAAATGAGATTGTTAATTTTGCTAAGAAGAATAAAATGAAGATGCTCCTGTTCAAAGTTGATGTTGAAAAAGCATTTGATTCTGTCAATTGGGATTTCCTTATTTCAATCATGAGGCAGATGGGCTTTCCTTCAAAGTGGCTGAAATGGATCATGGGTTGTCTTGAGTCCGCTTCGATTTCAGTTTTAAATAATGGATCCCCTTCTAAGGAATTCAAAATGAAGAGGGGTCTGAGACAGGGTGACCCGTTATCCCCTTTTTTGTTCCTGATTGTTGGTGAAGCACTGCAAATGATGGTCCATTCGGCCTGTGAAAATGGTCTTTATAATGGTGTCAGATTAGACCAATCAAAGAGGAACCTGTCGCTTCTTCAATTTGCGGATGATGCTTTATTCTTTGGTAAGTGGTCTTCAAGAAACTTACATAATCTTTCTTTAATTCTTGACTGTTTCTATGAAGTCGCAGGGCTTAAAATAAATTTGAATAAAAGCTCTTTGATGGGTATTGGGGTTAATTCTGAAGAGATCAGCTTGGTTGCTTCAAGTCTGGGTTGCTCTACTGGTACGTTTCCTTTTACATACCTTGGTCTTCCAGTTGGTGCAAACATGTCTCGTGGAGTTCACTGGAATGGTGTAATTGATAAGTTTAATAAAAAACTTAGCATGTGGAAGTCAAGATCTTTATCTATTGGTGGTAGAGTTACTCTCATTAAAGTTGTACTCTCGGCCCTTCCTATGTATTTCTTCTCCTTATTTAAGGTTCCTGTTGGGATTTTAAATAAATTAGAATCAATCAGAAGGCGGTTTTTCTGGGGTTGCCCGAATGGGGAAAAAAAAATAAATTGGGTTGCTTGGAAAAAAGTTATAGCTGCTAAGGAATGTGGTGGTTTGGGGATTCAAAGTTTGGAAGCAAAAAACCTTTCCCTTCTGGCAAAATGGCTTTGGAGATTTGAAAATGAAAAGTCTTCCCTGTGGCATGATGTAATTGTATGCTTATATGGGGAGAACGGTTTGAACCACAGATTAGGTAACAGCACCTGGTCAATTATTTCTGGTGTGAATGAATCTATTGAAGCTAAGGGGATTGGGTTAAAATCAGCCTTTGTTCGGAAATTAGCAAAGGGATCTTCTTCCTGCTTCTGGAATATTTCTATTGGGCCTTCGGGGGTCGCTCTAAAGGATCAATACCCGAGACTGTTCGCGCTTGAAATTAATAAGGAAGCTCCTTTCCATCGCAGATGGATTGTTAATGGAAGATCGTGTTGGGGTGCTTGGGAATGGAGATCCTTGATTAGGGGAAGGGCCTTAGATGACCTCATTTCCTTAGAATCTAAGTTGAGGAGTTTGGAGTTGTTAAATTCTGATAATGATCGGATTTTCTGGAAATCGGATCCAAAGGGTGAATTCTCTGTTCATAAGCTTTCGGAGCTGCTTCACAAAAATTTCCCGTGTTCGATCGGGGGGAATATTAAGAAGTTTTGGAGCCCTTTAATTCCATTAAAAGTTAATATTCTTGCTTGGAGAATTTTGAACAATGCCCTTCCTACCAGGATGAATTTATCAAGTAAAGGGATTTCCTTACCCTCCTTCAATTGCCTTTTCTGCAATTTGGTTTCCGAAGATCTTGATCATTGCCTTCTAAAATGTCCAAGAGTGATTCCTACTTGGAAAAAAATTTGGAGCTGGTGGAATTGCAAAAGTGCTTTAACTAATTCGGTGAACTCCGTCTTTTCTTATGACTTCTTTCCAGGAGTGATTGGTGGCTGTAATTCGTTTTTCAAGTGCATAATTATGGTTGCTTGGTGGGTTATGTGGAATTGGCGGAATAAAGTCTTGTTTGCTTCTCAAGAAGACTTTTCGAAAGTCTTGGAGGAAGACCCTTTTCCGTGCATCCAAAGATTGGCCGGGTTGTGGTTTGAAAATAGAAAAGCCTCTGTTAAGGTTGATTGGTCTATTTGGTCTTGTAATCCTTTGTTAAGTCTTTCCTTGTAGTTTTGTAGTTTGCTTCCCTGTCCCTTCTTGGTGCAGGATTGTAATTCTGTGGATGTTTTGGCTCCTGCTTGGAGCTGTTTATCAGTAATATATTCATTGCTTTTCAAAAAAAAAGTAAAAAAGATAAGATATTTATAAAAAAATTATATGAAATCATAATAAATTGAAGTGAACAAAGGTGTTCAAAAATATCTGAATCCGAGGATCCGATCCGAAAATTCGAAAACCCGAAGTGAAATTATCCGAAATTTCGGATTCGGATACGGATTTTCGGATAAATCCAACTTTTTAAAAAAAATTTTATGTTTTTTAAACTTTTGTTTCATAAGTTGTTTGACTAATAATATTTATATTTTTTAATTTTAAATGTATAATGTTGCTCTAACATAATTATAACTCATTTAAAAGTTTTTACTATTTTTTGACATGTTTTTTGTTGTTTTAAGTTTAAAAAGTATGATTTAATTTCGTTTACGACACAATTACTTTTTTATATATTCAAATGTATATAGATTTCTATTTTGTATATTTGAATTCATTTTATAATTTTAAGTTTAATTAAAAATTTACGGATTCGGATAGTAAAATTCATGTATCCGATTTTCGGATTATTAGAAATTCGGATAATCCGAAAATGAACACCCCTAGAAGTGAATAGTGTTGTTTTAGTTTCATAACTGATATAAAGATACATCAAATTCTAAATTTTTATTCATGAATATGTAAGTGGAGTGTGTCTAATAGCGTAGACCATATAATACAAGTGTATAATTGGGATCAAAGACAACTCTAACTAGCGTAACAAAGTTTATACAAAGTAAACTCAACTCGTATAATAAATATGAAGTTGACAATTTGGGGCAACATGCTAACATAAGGATTGAGTTATTCGAAACTAATAAAGTGATTATCATAACTAGTGGTCACATAAATTAAGAAAGTATAGCAAACATTGAATGTGTGTCAAAAAATCTGCAATTCGATAAATCCTACTCGAGAGCTTGTATTTATTTAATGTTAAATTCAATAAAAGAGATTAGATCTCTTAAATAAAGAAAATAATAGTTCAATAACTAAATTAATAATTGGGTGAAAAAAAAGTCGAAAACAAAAAACAAGACAAAACATGATTTTAGTCCTAGAACTTTGGAATATACATTGTTTTAGTCCCGAACTTTATAATTTTAGGCCAATCGATGATTTAGCTAGATAAATAAAAATAGTGTCAATTAAACAATGTACTTTTATTATCAGGACGGTAGTCGAACATGACAAATTCAGATATTTCGGTTGGCCGTGTTTTCTTTAAGCAGCTTTGAAGAGCTAATTTTGATGGCATTGTGAGTAACAAATTTATTCGCATTAATAGTTTTATGTGTTTATGCATATTTGATATATTCAATTCATTTGTATCATTATACCATGTTATTATCAAATTCATAATTATGTTAAATGCAATATATGTTCTGTTAAATTCTTGTGTATGATACTTTAATGCAAGATTATATCAATTCCAACTTGATCCTTGTTTCAAAACCTATTGGTTTTAGAGAAAATGGGAGTCCATTCTAGAAAGAGAAAATGAGAGAGGGTTTCATTACTTTTTTTTTTTTTTCAGAATGAAAAAGATTCAAATGTTGTTCCTCCTTTCATATCAAATTTCCACATTTAACAACTTTAACCCTTCAACTTTCATGTCAAAATTTGATGCTACAACACTTATATATGCTTCAACTTTATTACACATTTTAAATTGCTTAACCATGCATTTTTTTAACTTGCTTATATAAATGTTAAATGCTTAATTATGAATTTACAATTTACATAACACTCGATAATTTTTATCAAACCACTTTCATTGATGAGCATAAAATCCATGCTTACAGTTATTTCTTAAAATAAAGTCAAGCTTAACACTTGGATAGTCACAAACATGAACCTATGACTCGTCCTCAAAGTCAAGTAGTCTCAAACAGCTGTGGGTATTTCTTCTTCATATGCGCTATATACTTCCAATTCTTAGTAATCCTTGATGATGTATAAACTACATTAAAAACATATCAATAATTTAATTCTTAAGCTTATTTACCTTAGTATTCGGTATGTATTCAGCTCTTTATTAAATAAAACTTTTCATCGACCTGCAAATTATAATGAGGCACCAATCATTCGATATCTGTCTTCAAAAATCCTTAGAGATTGCTTACGTGAAATCCAAGATGAAAACTCGATATCTCTTTAAGCAAATCCAATCGATATGACTAATTTCTTATTCGCTCAATGACTTTACAAGGTCCAACGTATCTAGGAGCTAACTTGTCTCTCTTGATGAACCACACTACTATGATAGGAAGCATACAGTGAAAGAGTTCCAGAAAGATGATCGGATAGTTTTGAAGTTTTCTTTTAAAAAAATTTACCAATAAATGTAATATAAAATACAAAATTTAACAATAAATGTATTGTAAAATTTTTTAGGCCGAGAAATGTAATGTCAAATTCTATTTTGACCGAGAAAAAACATAGAATTCATGTTTAAGTCGAGAAATATAATCAAATGTTATTATTATTTTTTTTTTTTGCCAAAAGAGGGATCGTAAAATTAAATTTTTTTACTTTTTTAATTGGTTATAGATACTCTTTTTGGTCAAAATTGACATTTATATTATTCTTTTGGCCTAAGAATTTTACATTCCTTTTATGGGTTTATTATGAAAAAAAAATCAATATGTTTTCACGTTTTTTGCGTTTTTGTCCTATCATGTTATTTTTTCTACATAAGCCCTCAAGTTAATTTTTTCTTTTTTGTTTTAGTGAAATTTGGATACTAGAACCCGGTTTCAAGTTTTTAAAACCCAGTTTACTAAAAAAACTTAATTTAATGCTTTTTTTGAAAAAAAAATAATATTGAAAGACGAAAACGCAAAAAACATGCAAAAATATTTGTTTATTTTCATAATAAACGCTAGTATTATTAACAAAATTTGTATTTAATGTTACATTTTGTAGCAATTTGTATTTTCTCTTATACAAATCCGTAATTCCGTATCCTTAATTGAAAAGTGGGATTGCAAATAATTAAAAAAAAAAAAAAAAAAGAAGATTCATAAATCCGTTATGCATTTGCAAAGCTTAATATAATTATCATTTTGATCAATACTTTAGTCACTTATATGAGAAATAAAAATTAATATATAAAATAGTTTAAATATTATAACTTAAAATTGATTGTGTTATTATCATTTTTCTCGATCAACTATATTTCTTATTATTATTATTATTATTATTATTATTATTATTATTATTATCATTATAAAACAATAAATATAAGTATTATTATAAATATAATATAGAAATTAATAAAAAATTTTAATTCACTCAATGTATTACATAACATATGTCAATAAACTAGTTTTTCGATAAATAAATATAAAGATATTGGATAATTAATATTACACATTATTTATTAGTATCATGGAAACCTGTATGTTAAAATTTTAAGTCAATTGATATTTTATATATTATGTAGTTTTTATAAAATTCATATAATATACATTTATATTAAATTTAGGGTAAATTACAAATTTCGTCCCTGTGGTTTATAGCAAATTACGGATCCCGTCCCTCTATAGAAGAAATTACAAATTCGATGTCCGTGGTTAACATTTTGTTACGGATTTGGTCCTTTGACCGGTCATTTTTTTTAAAATGACCATTCTACCCTTGAGATTATTATAAAAATAGGCAATGAACTTCTATTTCATAAAATCAAACAATAAAAATAATAAAAGTAAATCCTAAATGTTTTTTTTACCTTAATTATAAACAAATCTCTCTCTCTCATAACTCTCTCTCTCTCTCTCTCTCTCTCTCTCTCTCTCTCTCTCTCTCTCTCTCTCTCTCTCTCTCTCATAACTACAAGTTGAACACGCCGGCCATCGCCTGCCACCAGCCACCACACCGGCCACCATGGTTTGCTTCTTTCTTTAAAGTTGAAATCTTTGTTCCAATGTTATTCTCTAAATCGCGGCTCTTTGCTCGGTTTTTATCGTTCTTTGAATTCCCACTTGTTGCCTTACCTTTCTCATTTACTTTCTACTTGACTTTCAATTTACCATCATTCCCCTTCGTTCTCACTAATCTCTCCACCTCCACAGCCTTGAAACTCTTCTTACAACTAGGGCACATCAAATTATGCCCCAAATACATCCTCTCAAATTGATGCAACAACCTACAAGTTGAACACGCCGTCTAAAACGTATCTAACGACACCACACCACCGCCAGAGCCGGAATCCACCACTGATTCCGCCGCAGTCTGCATTGTGATTCTAAGCTTCATATCAATACTCCTTCCTCCTAATCTTATCGGATAGAACACGAAACGCTTCGTTTACTAACTTAAAAGCCTCCTCCGAAGCTTCAATTTGTTTTATTTCTTCAAAAGGGGAAATCCAAAAAAACCCAAAATAGAAACCTTACCTTCAATCTCGATTTCTTTTAGCATTTTGAAGAAGAAATTGATGGTAGTTGGGAAGAGAAATCAACAACTCTAACCTTGAACAAACCCTTTGGTTAGGCTTCGTGAATGGTCCAGAGAAGGGTTGTAGAAGAAGCCATCTCTCTCTCTCACACACCCACACACAGAGAGATATTTTGATTTTTGAGACTATTTTAATAATTAAAATGAAAAACAATTGGGTTTTCGATTTTTAATTTTTAATTTTATGAAAAAGAAAGTTCATTACCTATTTTTATAATACTCTTAAGGGTAAAATGGTCATTTTAAAAAAAATGACCAGTCAAAGGACCAAAACCACAACAAATAACCAACCACAGATACTGTAATTGTAACTTTGTCTTAAAAAGGACTGCATTCATAATTTCTATATAACCACAGGGACGAAAATTGTAATTTACCCTTTATTTAATCTGAATTAAATGTTTTAAAGTACTTTATTTATTAATAAATAATAAAAACAGTACAATCTTTTATATCATTATTATTAATTAATTATATTGATTTATATTAAATGTGAAATAATGTGAAATTTTATGCATATTGAATATATATATATATATATATATATATATATATATATATATATATATATATATAAATTGAGGTTGAATTGAGAACTTTTATGCATCGAGAACCTCGAGGAAATTTTGTGAATCAGATAATCTACCAAGGGTGCACAAAGGGCATTTAGGAAAAATTAAAGATTTGGTAATTAATTTATTTCTAAAAATCATTAAAAGATAATTAGGAATTACATATTAAATTAAAATATAATATTAACTACATTCCTCTTTTTATCCTCATCTATCTCTCTCTCTCTCTCTCTCTCTCTCTCTCTCTCTATATATATATCCCTTTCTTCCTTTCTCTCTAATGGTGTTCTTCATTATTTTCATAGTGATGATGATTTGTAGATGAAGATTAACGATGAACAACAATGATTATGATCATGAACAAGAGATGCAACCGATGATGATTATGAAGAACATGATGCATAGATGAATGATGAATGATGAATAACGATGATGTATAGATGGATGATGAACAATGACGATGCATAGATGGATGATGAACGATGAACAACGAAAAATGATGATGCATAAATGGATGATGAACAATGACGATGCATAGATGGATGATGAACGATGGACAACGAAAAATGATGATGCATAAATGGATGATGAACAATGACGATGCATAGATGAATGATGAACAAGTTGAACACGATGCATAGATGAATGAAGAATATGAACGACGAACACGATGCATAGATGAATGATGAACAAATTGAACACGATGCATTAAATGCCTTTGTGTATTTTTTTTTTGTTAAATACGTCTTTTTTTGACACACGATTAATGATTAAATGCATCGATCTTCATGATCTTTTTGAATTTGTGTAATTTTTGTTAAATTTGAAAATGTATCAATTGAATTTATTTAGCATTTATTATTTGATTACTTATTGAAATATTACATTTAATGAGGTATGCACATTCCCGAATATGTCATTCTTTGTTTGTTTCTATAATGCACAAGATTTATAAAATTGTCCAACTATTTACCATTTTCACATTAATCTAATCCATACAATTTTTTGATATAATGGATGATATATGTTTTTTTGTACCTCGATACATAAAAGTTCTCAATTGAACCTCGAGTATATATATATACACACACATATATTGAGGTTCAATTGAGAACTTTTATGCATCGAGAACCTCGAGAAACTTTTGTGTATCGGATAATCTACCAAGGGTGCACAAATGACATTTATGGAGAACTAAAGATATGGTAATTAATTTATTTCTAAAAATCATTAAAAGATAGAGTAAATTACATAAATGGTCCCTGTGGTTTGCATAACACTTTGGATACGGTCCCTGTGTTTCAATTTTGCATAAACGGTCCTTATATTCACTGTTTACTTGCAAAAATGGTCCCTCTACCGTTAACTTTAACAATCAAATGGTTAAATATTTTATAACGACCATTTTACCATTTTCTATGATAACATTTTGGTCCCTCAAGTTTGTAGTTCATTTTAGTTTTGGACCCTCAAGTTAATTTTTTATTTAACTTTATTATTATTATTATTATTATTATAACTATTATTATTAATTATTATTATTATTTATTATTAATAATTTAACTTTTTACGTATTAATTTTTTTGTTTATTAAGTTTCCTATATTTTAATATATTTTTTAATTTAAATTACGAATAATTATGATTTTCAGATTTTCCAAACAAAAAAAATCATTTTTCAAGTTTTTCGAACCAAACCATTACCTTTTTTTTTCTCCGAACGAAAAACTACGAACCATTACGTTTTAAAGTTTTAAAAAAAATGAAATAGTGTGTAGCGTTTTTTTTTCGGAAAAAGCTAAAAAAAAGTGGAATGGTTTGTAGTTTTTTACGATTGGAAAAAAGTTAAAAACGTAATGATTAGAATAACATAAAAATCTAACAGAAAAATAGACCCTTTTTGATTTTTTACCTTTTTTCAAACGTACAAAATACGCTTTTTCTAAAAATGAAATAGTCTGTTTTTTTGTTTGATTTTTATGTTATACTAATCATTACGTTTTTAAGTTTTTCCAATCGTAAAAAACTACAAATTGTTCCATTTTTTTTAGTTTTTTCCGAACAAAAAGGCACACACTATTTCATTTTTTGGAAAAAACTTTAAAACGTAATGGTTCGTAGTTTTTCGTTCGGAGAAAAAAAATAAAAGGTAATGGTTTGGTTCGAAAAACTAGAAAAATAAAATGATTTTTTTTTGTTTGGAAATATTGAAAATCAGAATTATTCGTAGTTTTTTCGTTTGCAAAAACTAATAACAGATTTGTTTGTATTTATTTTGATTTCCAAAACAAAAAACCGGAATGGGTTGAATCTTTTGGTGAAGAAAAAATAAAAAACAGATTGGTTTTCGTAGCTTTTTACGTTTAGAAAATGAAAAACTTAAAACGTGAATGGTTAGTAACTTTTTTCTGTTTGTAAAAACAAATAAAAGCTTAAGGTTCAAATTTCAATGGTTTGGAAAACTACAAAATAAATTTTTTGTATTTTTCAATTGAAAAAGCTAAAAAAACGAAATGAATTCTAATTTGTTACTATTGACTATAATAAAATAAATAAATAAGTTTGTAATTTAAATAAAAATATATATTAAAATATAGAAAACTTAATAAACAATAAATTAATATGTACAAAGTTAAATTAATAATAAATAATTAAGATTACAGTACTTATAGTTGGCAATTTATTATGCCTTTGGTCCCTTTGACCAATATTTTTTTTAAAATGATGATTTTACCCTTTTATTTTTATTTCAGTTTTGGTCCTTGATCAAACTATTTCTTTTATTTCATTTTATTAATAGATTTTTATTCTTCTACTATTTATTTAATATATTTTCTATTTTTTATTATATTGTCTAGTTATTACTATCAAATTCAATTGAAATAAAAGGTTATTCAATATGTTTTATTTATTTATTTATTTGATATTATTATTAATAGTATTAATATTATTATTTTGTTATGATTTAAGTATTTACATGACTAAGTAGTAATCAATGAAAAAAACTTGTATATGACTTAATTTAATATGTTGTATTTTTGTTAATTATTGTTATAAATACTATTATTATCGTTCATACATATTGATTTTAGATATACGTTGAACTATTTATAAATTTATTTTTCTAAATGTATACTACTTTTCATTTATAAAAATTGAAACTACTTATGCATTTAATTTATTTATCTATTGTCTTTATTATATGTTACATTCATATAAATACTTATATATTTAATAATTTTTATTCAAATTAATTTAATTATTTTGTTTTTATCTTAAGCAAATATATAATTTCACGTGTTTTCTATTCTAATTTAGTTATACCATAAAGTTAATGGTCAGATAAACCTCAATCATATAACTTAAGGAAACCCATAATTGTTGTAATTATAACTTAATGAAATATATAATTATTTCATAAAGTTAAAAAATTAAATTAATTTATACATATAAATATGTAAAGTTTACATATCTTGTTGATTTTAAACTATTTTTGGTTTAACAAAAAGTAAATATATTAAATAAATGGTAAAAAATAAAAAAGCTATTAATAAATTAAAGAGTAAATTACACGAATGGTCCCTGTGGTTTGTATCAAATTTTGGATTTGGTCCCTGAACTTTTAATTTTGCAAAATTGGTCATTATCATCAAGGTTTACTTTCAAGATTGGTCCCTCATCCATTAACTTTAATAAAAATACCCATTTTGCCCTTGTTTATATTTATACATTTGAGTCTTTTAGTTAAATTATTAACAACTCCTTTTTTTAATAAAACAAATATATATAAAAATATAATAAAAGTATTAATGTTATTAATCAATTAGAAACAAAACAACTACAATGAAAAATATCTACACTTATATATATATATATATATATATATATATGTATGTATGTATGTATGTATGTATGTATGTATGTATGTATGTATGTATGTATGTATGTATGTATGTATGTATGTATGTATGTATGTATGTATGTATGTACAAACACACCATTTTTTTGAACGAAAACATTTCGAATTAAATTGGTTCATCATTTTCCGTTAAAGTTAAATTGAAAATCGGAATTGTTAGTCATTTTTCTGCTAAAAACATTAAAAATTAGATTGTTTGTTTATTACGTTTGGTTAAAATAAAAGGCGAGGTTGTTCGTTTTTTTAGCAGAAAAATGACTAACAATTCCGCTTTCCAATTTAACGAAACGGAAAATGATGAACCAATTTAATTCGAAATATTTTCGTTCCAAAAATGGTATAAACACACACACATACCATAAAGAATACAAAGTATAAAGTATAAAATTATGCGAAACAAAATTAATATTATATATATATGTGTGTGTGTGTGTGTGTGTGTGTATGTATTTAAAAGTGTAGATATTTTTTATTGTTTTGTTTCTAATTGATTAATAACATTAATACTTTTATTATATTTTTATATCTATTTGTTTTATTAAAAAAATAGTTGTTAATAATTTGTAGCTAAAAGGCTCAAATGTATAAATATAAACAAGGGCAAAATGGGTATTCTTATAAAAGTTAATGGATAAGGGACCAATTTTGAAAGTAAACCTTGATGATAATGACCAATTTTGCAAAATTAAAAGTTCAGGGATCAAATCCAAAATTTGATACAAACCACAGGGATCATTTTTGTAATTAACTCTAAATTAAATAAAAAGAAATTATTTGATAAGAACCAAAACTGAAATAATAATGAAAGGGCAAAATCATTATTTTAAAAAAAATATTGGACAAAGGGACCAAAGACATAATAAATTGCCAACTATAGGTACTGTAATCGTAATTTAATCATTAAAAGGACGATAACCATAATTTGTGTATAACAACATGGACGAAAATTGTAATTTACCCTAATAATAATAATAATAATAATAAATGAGTTAAATAAAAAAATTTACTTGAGGGACCAAAACTAAAATGAACTACAAACTTGAGGGACCAAAATGTTTTCAAATAAAAGGCTAAAATGGTCATTATAAAATATTTAACTATTTGATTGTTAAAGTTAACGGCAGAGGGACCATTTTTGCAAGTAAACGATGAACATAAGGACCGTTTATGCAAAATTGAAACCACAGGGACCATATCCAAAGTTTTATGCAAACCACGGGGATCATTTATGTAATTTACTCTAAAAGATAATTAGGAGTTACATTTTGAATTAAAATTTCATATTAACCACATTCCTCGTTTTACTCCCCATTTCTCTCTCTCTCTCTCTCTCTCTCTCTCTCTCTCTCTCTCTCTCTCTCTCTCTCCATCCCTTTCTCTCTAATCATGTTCTTCATGATTTTCATAGTGATTATGATTTGAAGACGAAAATTAACGATGAACAACGATGATGATGATGGTCGAACATGAACAAGATTTGCAACCGATGATGATTATGAAAAATACGATGCATAGATGGATGATGAACGATGAATAATGATGATGCATAGATGGATGATGAACAATGACGATGCATAGATGGATGATGAACGATGAATAATGATGATGCATAGATGGATGATGAACAATGACGATGCATAGATGGATGATGAACGATGAACAACGAAAAATGATGATGCATAAATGGATGATGAACAATGACGATGCATAAATGAATGATGAACACGTTGAACACGATTCATAGATGCATTAATAATATGAACGACGAACACGATGCATAGATGAATGATGAACAAGTTGAACACGATGCATAAATGAATTTGAGTATTTTTTTGTTAAATGTGTCTTTTTTTGAACACGATGCGTAGACAAAAACGATTAACGATGAAATGCATCGATCTCCATCATCTTTTTTGAATTTGTGTAATTTTTGTTAAATTTGGAAATGTATCAATTGAATTTATTTAGCATTTATTATTTGATTATTTGTTGAAATATTAATTTAATGAGGTATGCACATTCTCCAAGATGCTCTTCCTTGTTTGATTTTATAATGCACAAGATGCATAAAATTGTCCAACTAAACCAAACACTACATTCCCGGCATCACTTTATGTTATAACTGTTATCTGATTATAAATTTTTAAAACACTACAACATTTTTTCAAACGTAAATCGAAACACCCTCTAATTGGGAAATGTGTTTCATCAAAAACACAAACAAGCACTCAAACCCACTTATGGTGTATTTTACTTAATAAATGAAAAAAAATATTACGAGTAACTAACCGACAAACAGAGTGTCCCAGCAAATATGTATTTTGTCTAAGCTTAAATCAATGTATTATAAAATGTAATTTGAATTTTTGATGTTGAAACTAACCAAGTAAATGCCATGCCTTCTTGCTTTGTAAACTTGTGAAAGGTATTATAAGTCAATGGGAATATGGGATGGAAATGTTACAGATGAGATGCCTAATTCTACAACCAAACTATAGAAATTAGACCATATGAATCTTCTCAACCAAAACAAGTCCAACCACTTCAATTCATCAATCAATGCAACTTCCTATATATAGTAAGGAGGAGTTCCCACTTAGTAGTTAATTTCCTAAAATGGCACCACATTGACATAATCATATGTGGTCAAGTAAGAATTATGTTATACTTCATGTAAAAAGGGTTTATTATAAAAAAAAAACCAACATTTTTCATGTTTTTTGCATTTACGTCCTTCCATGTTAATTTTTTCTATAAAAGTCCTTAAGTTATTCTTTTATTTTTGGTTTAGTAAAATTTGGATATTAGAACCCGATCTTTCAGCTTTTTAAAACCCGGTTCACAAATTAAAATCGGGGTCTAATGTTCAAATTTCACTAAACCAAAAAGAAAAGAATAACTTAAGGCTTTTTATGGAAAAAAATAACATGGAGTGACGAAAACGCAAAAAACGTGAAAACATGTTAGTTTTTCATGATAAACCCATGTAAAAATGATAGTTAGGAAATACAAGTCTACAAGAAAAATTACATTATGTGACCAAAGATCAAATTGCATTACAAGAACAAAATATATTGTTAAATCGGTCGTAGTAAAAAGCCAATGAAAAGGTATGAGGTGGCGAGGTGCTGAAAGCGTGTGGTAACTGATGACAGCTGACTGAATAAAGCTTAGGTTATCGTCGTCTCGAACTATTATGTATCACTGGAAAGGTCCAAGTAACTGATGCACATATTGTTCGATTTAAATGTGATGTATGATTTTAGATTTAATGTATATATGCCAATTTTTCTAGTTTAATAGACAGTCTAAATTTAGAATTTTTATCATCTTGTAAGCATTTATAAATGAAATATGAAATTTATCTTTATTTCTAAAGCCGTGTTCATAGGACAGAAGATTCGATTAGCCACCACCATATTAAAATCGTCAACTTTACACTGGTGGAATACAAGGGAAGAATGAACAACTTTGCTACTGACAAGGATTTTTATAATCTGTACTTTTTATATATGTATTGAAAAAACACAAATTACTACATGACTTCGTTATGTTTTATTTAAAAAGATAAATATATCTTGTTAAATTTAAAATAAAATAAAAGATAAATACTATTTATTATTTTCTCAAACATTAATAAATAATTAACTCTATCCACGGTTTAATATAAAATAGAGAAATAATTAAGATTATACTTAAAGAACAGACAATATCTATATGTTCCTCCTAAAAAGATACCTACATTTTATTATTTATAAAAAAAAAACTAAAAACCAGAATGATGTATAGTTTTTTTCTTCAAAATATCTAAAAATTGAATGAGACGTAGTTTTTGTCATTCTAAAAACTAAAAACCTGAATGGATCGTTGTGTTTCTCGCTTGGTAAGATTAAAAACTGAATAATTTGTAGTTTTTTAGTTCAAAACAAAAAGTACTACGACTCATTTGAGTTTTTTGTTTTTTTTGAATGACAAAAAATTATGATCTATTTATTTTAGATCTTTCAAACAAAAAACTATGAACCATTTCAGTTTTAAAATTTTGCTAGAAAAAAAATTACGACTCATTCATTTTATAGTTTCCACGAATAAAAACTATGAACAAGTGCCCGTTATAGTTTATCTGAATTATAGCATTGAGACTTATTTTGATTTTTAGTTTTTCAAAAAAGAAACCACCTATTTAGATTAGGAAAACTAAAAGCTGAAGATTTGTATTATTTTGTTCGGAAAAATTATAAAAATTGCTTAATAGATTTTTCGTTTACAAAAAGTAAAAATTAGAATCATTCGTAGTTTTTTTTCGCTCATATAATATATACCCATGAATATAATTAAATATTATATAAACGTAGATAAATACCAGAATATATATATATATATATATATATATATATATATATATATATATATATATATATATATATATCAAATGAGTACCACTAGTTTTGCGCGGAGACGGAGGTACCTCGCTTAAAATTATTTTTTTCTGAAATTTTTTTCATAATATGTTTTAAAATAATACTATAAGACTCTTGCACCAATCACACATAAACACACACTTACTAGTGAACAACGTGCACGTTACATGAACTGTCACTGTTGTGACCGTAGTTCACAGCTAAGCATGTCCCCTGAATTTTTCCCACGTTCACATGACTTTTAAGAGGCTACGAAGTGTGAATGCGTGTATTTCTTTTACAAATATGCTTATATTCTTTGTATCTAAATGAATATGAAAAAATTTTTTAAAAAAAAACTTTTTTTCGGAGCATGTTCACATCTTAAACCCGTGTGTTCACAGGTACTCACGGTACTCTGCATTTTTTAGGTACTCACACGAACCATATTCTATATATATATATATATATATATATATATATATATATATATATATATATATATATGGTTCGTGTGAGTACCTAAAAAATGCAGAGTACCGTGAGTACCTGCGAACACACGGGTTTAAGATGTGAACATGCTCCGAAAAAAAGTTTTTTTTTTTAAATTATTTTCATATTCATTTAGATACAAATAATATAAGCATATTTGTAAAAGAAATACACGCATTCACACTTCGTAGCCTCTTAAAAGTCATGTGAACGTGGAAAAATTCATGTGAACATGCTTAGCTGTGAACATACGTTCACAACAGTGCAGTTCATGTGAACTTGCACGTTTCACATAGTTATAGTGTGTGTTTATGTGTGATTTTTTGCAAGTAGTCTTATATTATTATTTTAAACATGATTATGAAAAAAAATTTCAAAAAAAATAATTTTAAGCGAGGTACCTCCGGTACTCCGCAAAACTAGTGGTACTCATTTGAACCCAAATGTATATATATATATATATATATATATATTAAAAAGTTACAATTTTATGAAAAAATAAGAATAGTAACAAATTAAATTTATTAAAATGAAAAGATTAGTCTGCAAATATAGTAATAATATAATTAAATAAATAAAAATTAAAAAATAAATTTTCTTTATAATATCTCATAACAAAATTTGAAACACAAATAAATGTATTCTGATGTTTATGAAACTTTTGAAAAAATTTTAAGAACACAAAATTCTACTATATTAAAATGACACAAATTGTAAGAAATAACTACGAAAGAAATAGTCACAAGTTATCATCATCATAAAGTTAATTTTCTTATTTATTTTCTGTAAAGGAAGATATTTAAGGGAATCAATTATCATCTTCCGTTCCATACATCGGTTACAGTAAAGATATATATAAAACATGCATACATTCAAACCTATGAAAAACAAATTTCTACTACTAATCTACTATCGTATATCGATCAAATTACGAGTTTGAACTGAATTTACAGCCAACTACCATTACAATTCTAATCCAAATCTTCAAGAACACAAATTTCTTCTATCCATTTTGAGAAACAAACAATTTGCTTTATCAGTTTTCAATCCAAACTTTCCTCCAGGTTAATCTTACCAAATTTGAAGCAAATAAATCATTGATTGAGATTGACATCAACAGAGGCTCAAACCCAAAATTCGTCGGAGATCGGTGGTTGCATCGTCGTCCTTACCGTTATTCCTGAAAAAACCAGGTAACGGAACGGAACTCGGAGGAGGCGAATCAGAAAACACAGATCCTGCAAAACATTCCGTTATATTCTTCATTTCCTTCGATGCAATCTCTGGATCTGGACCCAATCGATGCGTTGACGATAGAACAACTTCTTCTGGTTTTGATGCTTCAACTTTAGTGCTCAAAACAGCCTCTACCTTCTTCTTATTCTTCGACAAAACCCGGCGACTTCCGATCGGAGCTTTGGAAGCTTCCGATGTGGAAGCAGAGTCGTTAGAGACCTTACGATTATTCACCTCCTTCAAAACCGTTAACGATTCATTGACTTCCTCACCACGTTTCAACATCTTAACCTGTCGCATGACAAGCTTCTTAGACGCCGGCATGGCGGCGGAGGCGGAAGAATCAGTGTTTTGGTTGTTGTTTTTAAGTATACCTTTGGGAGGTGGTCTTCTCCGGCTATCAGGTAGGATGAAATGAGGGGTTTGGGAAGGAGGATTGGTGAAATTAGGATTAGATCTACGAGATCTCATTATTTTAGGGAAGAAATGACGATTTTCAGGATGAAGAACAGCAACGGCACCCATGTATTTCTTGTTCACGAAAAGGCTGTGAAGATTGAAACCGAAAGTGATATTTTAGGGTTTCAAAAAGAGAAGAAAGCTTATGAGTGAAGTCAGAGGGAACAGCGAGTGATTTATAGAGAAATGAAGGTCGGTGGCCGGTGGGGTAGAGATAACGTCGGCGACTTGGTGGAGGTTTCGAGGTTAGAGGAAGCAGCGTTGGAACGTAAGGTATATAAATAATATGGTTTGTTTTTTAATACAGTGATATAATTATTTTTTAATCTTTTATTATTATCATGGGAATTTTTTTAGGAAAAATTTCATGTATGTCATTCTAAAACTTATTTATTATGTATATATCATTACAAATTTTTTTATTACATATATATCATTCTAAACATTTAAAATTTACTAATATATCTCAATATCTAATTTAGAATTATTAAATCATTTAAAAAAATATAAAATATTATTTTCTTAATCTTGGCGTCACATTCGACCTAATATACATTTTATTATTTTTAAAATATAACATAATAGATAAATACGATTTATTATTTATAATATCTGTAAACACTAATAGATAATTAATTCTACATACTATTTAACATTATCTAATAAATGTTGTTTATCATCATTATCGATTTGACATTTGTTAAATTTTAGCTAATCAAAAAGATCTTATATTACATAATTTATCTATAAATTTCAAGTAAAATATTAAAATAAACAAGATTATATATTAAATAAAAAATACAACATTATTAAATAACATTTAGAAAAGACAAATACACATTATTATTTTTAAAATAAATAATAAATAATTAACTATATCCAGTATTTGACATTATCCAATAATACTATTTGTCATCATAATCTATTTAACATTACATAATTTATCTATAAACTTCAAGTAAAATATTAAAATAAACAAGATTATATATTAAATAAAAAATACAATATTATTAAATAACATCTAGAAAAGATAAATACACATTATTATTTTTAAAATAAATAATAAGTAACACGAATCTAGAAGTAATTTTTTTTAATGTTAAAAAAATAACTACTATTCATATGTATTTATAAAGATACATATATAACATTTTTGACAAAAAAACTATACTTTTCTTGTAATTTTTTATAATAATTAATATTTATATGCGTTAATTTAAGTTTACAAACGTATTATACAACCAATTATATTTCAAAAATTATCCATGTAATGCGTGGGTTCATAAACTAGTTTAATTAATAATGAATCCCTAAATTACCCCCTGTAAACCCACATCCCCTTACAAATCTAGACATTAAAATGACTCCTCCTCCATATGTTCATGACCGACTACTCCTCCATGACGCAGATGACTCCTCCAGACATGGTTACTGTCGATTGTGAATTTTGTTCATCAATGTTGTCGATTGCGATTCTGTTGATTGTAAATTTCGTTCGACCTAGACGATCACTCGATCAGGTATTATGATTTTTGTTCTTTCTCCATTCTCGAAAATACATTGATGTATGACATCTCATTATGAATGAAAAAGATAAATCATAATCTCGAAATTATGATGTTGTCTACTATTATTGTTATTGTTATTTAGTAGTGTTACTCATATATGAGCAATCGACTTTCCTACCCCATCACAGTCAAGTTTTTGTTGCAACAAAAGTTTCCTTGCTTGCAAGGAAAAAAAACACTACATTTTACAAGAATGGGTTATTTAGTAGTGTTACTCATATATGAGCAATCGTTTTTCGAAAAGTATGTTTTCATCATTGACTGTCATTGAAACTGTGGTTATCGGTATGGGAGGTAGGTAGTGAGATATGAGAGTGGAATGAGTCCATTGATGAGAAAGACGACACCTTTTAGCTTCTTCGTGGACATTACACATGGTTCTTTTCTGATGGCTTCCCGAATGGCACTTAAGAAACCGTGCAAGGAGGCAGATTTGTGGGTTCAAGGGTTTGAGAAAGTGGAGGTGGTGGCCAGGGGCGGACCCACCTTATGGTCGTGGGGGTCAACCGACCCCGATAAGTTTTCAAATTTGCGTTATATATATAGCAAAAAAAATTTTTGACCCCCATTATTTTTAAAGTTCGACCCCGGAGTAGAAAGGCTGCCTCTCGCGAGCCCTGATTTTCAGAGCTGCATTCGTGTCCGCAGGTGCTGGCGTACACGAGTTCAGTCGATTTTAGCCTTCGGGGTCCAAGATTTGCACCATCCCTGCGCGCGGGTAGGCATTGGAGTAAAACCACAAACAATATTGTCATAGCTTTGAACACTCCTCCTTATAAACACACTTTGGTTCCATCTTCCAACCTATGTGGGACTCAAGTTCTCCCACTAGAAGGAGTTTCATTCATTGCAAACACCAATATTTGAGCATCGGTATCTCATTCATCTTAGCTCCGTTTTCGACGTTCTTTATATCGTTGGAATCCTCTCTTCAAGGAGAATACAAACCCACAAAATATTAATTATATATTTCACAATTATATGTAAATATATTTGGTCCAAAAACATGGAAAATACATTTTTTTTCTTTGAAAAATTTACATTTTTTTTCAACACTTACGCTATTATAGCTATTAAATTCCGACCCCCATAAAAAAAATTTATGGGTCCGCCACTGGTGGTGGCTGCTGTGATTTTGGGTATAGGAGGGAGGGAGGGAGAGAGAGAGAGAGAGAGAGAGAGAGAGAGAGAGAGAGAGAGAGAGAGAGAGAGAGAGAGAGAGAGAGAGAGGAGGGTCTGAGAGAGAAAGAAAGAAATTCATGGAGGAGTCATTTTAATGTCCAGATTTGTTAGGGGATGTGGGTTTAAAGGGGGGTAATTTAGGGATTCATTATTAATTAAATTAAGAAAATAATACTTTATATTTTTTAAGTGATTTAATAATTCTAAATTAGATATTTGGATATATTAGTGAGTTTTAAATGTTTAAAAGGATATATACGTAATAAGGAAGTTTGTAAGGATATATACGTAATAAGGAAGTTTTAGATGAATATTACATGAAATTCTCTCATCTTTTTAAAGGATGTCTGATATCACGAAAAAAAAACAGAAATAAAAATAAATGTAATGGTTTTTAGATTATTAAGTATGGAAAACAATAATTTATTAATTGTTTTTATTTCTCTTTGATATATTTGCCGTTTATTTAATTCTTCATGATTTGACATATATTTAGAACAAATAGTTTTTAGGGTTTTTTTTGTATCAATATGAAAAATCAAACATAGAAAATTCAACGTTCCAGTTTCCAACAACTATCTCTGTTTATGAGTTAATTGCATAAATGATCCTTTAACTAATAACAAAATATATGTTTGGTCTTTTATTTTAGGGTTAAGTGTTATTTTGACCATCCAATTTATAGATTTTTTTTATTTAGCCACTAAACTTTCTTTTTAGTGATTTAGCCACTGAAAATTATCTCAATTTGACTATTAAACTATCTATTTTGTATCGATTTAGCCATTAGGTTTATTCAAAAATTTATTTTTTCAAAATAGAACATTAAACAAAGTTTAGTGGTTAAATCAGAACAAAAAATAGTTTAGTGGCTAAATGGAAAAAATCTGAAAGTTGGATGGTCAAAATGATACTTGACCCTTTATTTGAAAAAGAACTTACAACGACAGTGTATTAACTACCAAAAAGTTATAAGAATTGTCCTTTATAATGATATCCGTTAATGACGTTAAGTCAAGAACAATTTAGTTTTTTTTTATAAGGACAAATGACCATCTATACAATTAGCTCTATATTAAAGGATCATTTATGCAATTACCACTTATTATTATTATTATTATTATTAACAACTAATAATTAAAGATTCAATCAATTTATTTACTTATTATAACTTAATCAAATTTATTTATAAATATGAGTTTAGATGTTTTTACTTAATTATCTATGAATATATTTAAAACATATTCAAGATATTATTTAGATAGTCAATATGTTCTTAATGGTTATTGGTTGTTCTTAAGGAACCACCATCACAGAATACCGATCACTACCGGCGAACACATGCCACTACCACTGGCGACCACCGTCGAACCAAGAAATAATAATCGATTCCCATTCGCTTTTAAAATAGAACAAAAATCAAACATATTGAAAACAAAATCAATCTGTAACAAACACAAAACTAACTGTGAGAGAGAGAGAGAGAACGAATCTAAAAAATAAAAACCCTAAATCGAATTTGAGATAGAACACAAACCCTAAATAAGAGAGAGAGAGAGAGAGAGAGAGAGAGAGAGAGAGAGAGAGAGAGAGAGAACATAAACATTAACACAGAAATGTTAACGCAAACACGAAAACAAGATCTGAAAATTAAAACCCTAACCCTTAAGATATTTAAATATAACCCTTGTTTTTTTTTTTTTTTTTTTTTTGCATTGCAGGTATAATCACACCTTATTGCAATTAAATGTGAAACCCTACATATTAAACCAACTACTTTCGATTCAAATCCACCATACATTTGAGACAAAGTGAGAGTTGATGAGACAACACAACAATTGTCGTATGTCGACTGATGTCTGATCAGAATGGACTTCCATCTATGGCCTCTCGAGGGCGGAGTGGGGGAGGTCTAGAGTCAAAACTCATTTTGCATACAAGCGGTTGACATAAGTTCAAGGGATAGGTAATCCGGGTCGGAAGAAAACGAGTTCGATTGAGGTAATAACAATGTACTTTAAAAAAAAGAAATTCAAATGTTTGTATTAAACCTAAGTACATTTCAATGGTCAACACAAGAGAGGTGCTCACAGGAACCAGGAGGTGCTACTAGTAGCTAAGTGCTAACAATACCTCCAAGCTCCAAATATTAATGCTTTCATTAGTGGGTTTCAAGTTGGGCCAGATTGGTGTGAGCATGGATGGGCTCATCAATGTAAACCTCTACCTTTTGATATGGATTGATGGAGTAAAAGGGTGTGGTGCCATGAATGACAAATGTATAAAAAAAACGCTAAAAAGTAAGAGATAAACGAGCTAAGCCTAGTTCAAGCTCGGTTTGTTTCTAGCTTAATGTGTAAAACTCATGGTCTGCTCGTGACTACTATTATGGTATCGAGATTGGTTTGTGCTCGCTTTTTTTTTTTTTTTTTTTTTTTTTTGGGTCCTGGGCACATTACGTTTTACCTTTTTATATACAAGACCGATTTGTGAGGTCACCAAGGGGTATTTTTTCTATCTTGTAATTAACGTGTTTTTATTTTTATAATTTTATGTACCATATCTAAAATACTAAATACAATACACTCGATGATAAAAATAAAAAAATAATAATAATAAGTACGTTACATTAAACATTGGATGGTTATGTGGTCTTTTGGTTACTTAGTACTAATACGGTATTACCGATGTTATTATGAGCCGACGTTCAATTACAAGTTGGGGGCCCAAGTTCATTTGTGGATTTTAATATCCCATATGTTTGGGCTTATTCTCAATTTTAAAACTAATCATTATTAACCAAATAATTAGAGGTGCACAAAGGCCGGATCGTAATCGAACCGGATTGGATTTTAACCGGCCTGGTTTTTTTGGCTAAAAAAAATCGGTCCGGATCATAACCGGTTTTCGGTCCAGATTTTTGTAACCTATATAACCAGTTCCGGTTATAAAAAAACCGGGTTTTTTCGAAAACCGGTTTTAAAAAATCCGAATTTTTAATATAATTTCCAGATTTTTTTTTTTTTTTTTGCTTTTTTGGGCTTTCTTTTTTATTGGGGCTTTCTTTTTATTTGAACTTCTTTTCTTTTGGGTTTCTTTTTTCTTTGGAGTTTGGGCTTTTGGGTTTAACAAAAGAAAAGTTATAACATCTTTTTTTATAATTTATAATTACAATTTACAAATATATAATTATAAAATAAGTTAAACACATATATGTAACTCCAATCATTTATATTTTTATATTCTATATGATTATAAATACCTAAAAATCACTCCAACGGCTGCTCGAAATCGGTTTTTTTTCCGGGTTTAAAACCGGTTTTTAACCTATAAAAAATCCGGTTAATTATCCGGTAAAAAAACTGGTGCCCCAAATAACTTAAAAACAAGTTGAAAAACGGATTGGATAAAAACCGGACCAATTTTTTGTAACCGGTTTTACCGTAATCGTTTCGGATCGAAATCGGATAACCGGATTTTTTGTGCACCTCTACAAATAAGCCTAACGTGAGTCAAATACATAAACGCATCTTTCATTACTAAACCAAAACGCCCTAAATATGTTACATGTAGATTAAATGTAAGGAAAAAATATACCTTGCATTGATTAATAAAAAGTTATGCAAATGCATTTTTTAAAATATTTTTTTAGAAATACGAGGCATACTAGTTATGTATTTCGCGTGTGTTGGTTGTATGCCTTTAAAAGTATTTCAATTTGACAGTTCGACTACTTGAAAACCGGTTGGTGAAAAGTTGAAATGTACTTTGGTTGTGTTTATATTTAGTCTATAGAGCTTTAAAAGTGTTTTGATTCATATTGTTTTGTATTTATTGCATTTTGTTTTTTAACTCTAAATTTCTAATTTGTTTTTCGTAATTCAGCAAACTGATAGGCGATTTCAACTTGTAATAATGTTTCATGTATCATCACTTTCCTATTTTGGTTGCTCTCAAATCATCTTCCGATCTAAAACATAAAAAACCTAGTTTCAATTTCATATAACAAGTCAATATATGAAAACAAATTGTGTATTTCTGTAGGTGTGATATGTAGGGGTGTGAATGAGCCGAGCCGAGCCCGAGCCCGTTTAAGCTCGAGCTCGGCTCGTTTAAAAGCACTAGGCTCGAGCTCGGCTCGTTTCGAGCTTCGTATGTAAAGCTCGAGCACAGCTCGTTTCGTATGTAAAGCTCGAGCTTGGCTCGTGAATAAATTTCCATGCTCGAGCTCGGCTCGGGCTCGACTCGTTTATTATATATTTTAATCCTTTTAGTTAATTTTTAAATAATCTTTTAATATAATATATATAACTTGTTATTTTAATATATTTATATTTATTTAATCCATATATTATATATTTTATTTAATGATTTAAAAATATATTTATATATAGGCTTGTTTAAGCTCGTTTAGGCTCGCGAGATCGATATGTGAAGCTCGGGCTCGAGCTCGTTTATTTTAAACGAGCTCAAATTTAGGCTCGAGCTCGGCTCGGACTCGTTTAATTCGAACTTTTAGCGAGTCGAGCTCGAATAGTTCACGAGTAGCTCGGCTCATTTACACCCCTAGTGATATGACATAAAAAGCTGTGCTATACAATAAATACCGATATTATATGAATTTAAATACTATGATTAAATACTGATCTAACATCAAAAAATATCAACTCTCTATTACGATTACAACACTGCATATATTTCTTTTTAAAGACAAGTGGTCACAATAATTTAAAAATTGTAAGACTTGAACTAAGAATTTTCTTCGAAAAATCAAACGTCTCAATCGTTAAGCAAGTTTTTCTTGTTAGAAAGCGACCATTTGACACAATTTTTTGTGCATCCGTTACGTTTGATAATTAATTTGTAAGCAATTGGGATTTGTTTCAAGGTTAATCCTAATATGTTGTGACCCAACAACATTTAATTAAATTAATATGCCAAACTGGTCGAAAAGCCAAATTATATCATCAATATTTCTTTTAATGTCAATGATTGTTTTTATATTTCTTGAGACAAAATTGGCATGAAACTATAGTAATTAATGGGCTATTTGACATATGGATAATCAATCCATTGGGATTTGAGTTGAGCAAATAAATGTGATATTAGCTTTCAAATTGCAAATAGGACTTTTGAGGTTTCTTGATACATCAGCAATTTTTAACTCCATTTTAAGTTCTTTTTAATATATTTCATAATACGTTTTTCAAAATTCATATTTTTTTTAACATACAGTATCTGGAATCTAGGGGTGTAAATGAGTCGAGCTACTCGTGAGCTGCTCGAGCTCGACTCGCTAAAAGCTCGAGCCTAAATATGAGCTCATATAATAAACGAGCTCGAGCCCGAGCTTTACATATCGAGTTCGCGAGCCCAAACGAGTTTAAACGAGCCTATATATAAATATAGTTTTTAATTAATAAATATATAATATATAGATTAAATAAATATATAAATATATAAATATATAAATAGATTATAAAAAACTAATTATATATATATATATATATATATATATATATATATATATATATATAAATAATAATAATAATAATAATAATAATAATAATAATAATAATAATAATAATAATAAACAACGAGTCGAGCCCGTATAATTATTCACGAGCCGAGCTCGAGCTTTACATATAGAGCTCGAAACGAGCTCGAGCCTAATACTTTTAAACGAGTCGAGCTCGAGCTTTAACGGGCTCCAGCTCGAGCTCTCGGCTCTACTCGTTTACACCTCTACTGGAATCTTAATTCTTAACAATGCATTATCATATATCGTATAATTGTTAATCATAACAGATATATTTAACATCCAACTTCAAGTAAGTATCCAATTAGATGGCAATTTCGACTCAATGTGTTAAACATGCATAACGATCAAAATGACTTCTAATAAAAAAGTAAGCTAGAACATAATTTATAAAAAAATGAAATTCTAGAAAATGATATATTAAACAAATAGTTTTTTTAAAAAAAATTTCAAAAGTGTATTAAAATTTTATCTTTTCATGATCGACGTTCATTTGAATGAACCAGAATTCTCTAAGGCCCCAGGGAGTGGTGCTCGGCACCCTCGGTACCGAGCTCGGCATCCATGGGAACACCGCGCCCCCATCTCGGCAACGACATTCTCCAACTCGGCAACGGCATTGAAATGCCGAGCCCCTTTTCAATTTTCGACCGTTGTGTGTGTGTGTGTGTGTGTGTGTGTGTGTGTGTGTGTGTGTATATATATATATATATATATATATATATATATATATATATACACATAATTTTTTAAAATACAATCACATTCAAATCATTCAAAATTTAAAAAAACTTTCTCCCAACTCTCATCAACCTCCATTCTCATCACTCTCAAAATTTCAAATGGCATCCGGTTCCGGTTCCGGTTCGACGAACAATCCGAACACACCAACGTCGACAAATCAAGGTTATCGTCCGATCCCGATGCAAATGGATCAACCAATATTTTCTCCCACGGGTTTTATGAACTTTGCGGGGGTTCCCCAACCCGTTTTCGGTCAAGGGTATGGCATCACGCCTACTCGACTAAATTTCATGCCTCCGGAATATTCGCAATTTAACGCGTTCACGGAGTACCAACCACTCCCTTCCCCAACGTTTTCCCCATTTGGCACCCATTCATCTCAACATATTCCCGAACCCGAAGTCGTTCCGGAAACACAACCCGAAGTCCAATGGGAAAGTGGTCAAAACGACGCCAACATTCTAAAAAAAGCACTTGGAATGTTTAAAGACGCGAATGGGTATCCGTTTCGACATATCGAAGTGTGGTCGGTCGTAAAAGATTCTCCAACTTGGCAACGTGTTGCGACGGCCGACGATTTTATCGAACGTGGGTCTAAACGATCAAAAACAACGGACTCTAACGAGTTCACAATGTCGTCGGATGCGCATATCGGAATCAACCTTAACGACGATGACGACTCGTTTGAGGTTCCCCCACCCACACGGCCGATTGGAAGGAACGCGGCAAAACGTAAGGGTAAAGCGGCAACAAGTTCCGGTACGACGCCAACATCGGCTTCACGAGATGTTGATTCCATGACGGCAAATATAGTCGGGTTACAAAATCGTTTAGACGCATATTTGGATTTAAAAACACAAGATCTTATCGAAAAACAAAAAGCTCGTGACTTACGATTTTATGCCAAAGACGTTAGTCATTTGACCGGAAAACAACTCGAGCTCGTGATGAAACGAAAGGAAGAGATAGAAAAAAAAAATGGTTAATGTAGATTAAGTATTTTAATATTTTTTTTAAGTATTTTTAAGTATGTTTTTTTTTTAGTTTTAATGTCTTAATTATGTTAAATTTTAATATTATTAATGAAATGTTTTATGTTATTGTTTAATTTTAATATTATTAATTAAATATTATGTTTTATTTCAATAATGCAAAAAAAATTAAAACGAATGGCATCCACACCCTCGAAATGGCATCAAAATGGCAAAGAATGGCAAAACTGACGTGGCGCTGACGTGACGGCAATTTTGGGTGGCAACCGTGGCATCCACTCCCTTAGGCCTAACTTTTTTTGAAATATAAGAGTGACCATATAATTTTAAAAAAAAAATGTATGTATTTTTATTTGATGCATTTGGTTCCCACACCATTTTCTGACAACAAACACTGGCTGCATGGGACACTTATTTATGGCTTCTTTAAATTCTAGAATTTTTTTTCTTTCACATGAAAATCATGTTTTCCTGGTTTCAAAATTATATCTCACGAGAATTCTAATTTGACATTCATGAAAAATATATATCAAAATTTAAAACCTATGTGTCACATACACATAACACATGTGATGTATGTACACACAAGTTTTGTAACTCTACGATAATTTAATCAATTAATTGTTCTAATGGTCAATTTAATCTCAATTATGATATTTAATATCAAAGTGTGAAAGTCATCTTGAGCTCAAGGTATAAAATTAGTTGTATGCATGTATAAAAAGATTATACACTGATATATTTAGAGAATATGTCTATGTGTCCTTCTATTTAACACTTAACTGAATAAATCACTCAAGTGTAATAACCGCAAGAAATCGTCTTCTCTCATCATTTGACTACTAGTTCATTATTTGTGCTTTGCTTCTCCATTGTTTAGTTAGTTTATTAGTTTGTGTAAGTTGCAATTTAAACTCATAATCAAAATTATTCTTTTTAATCATTACGAATTTAGTTAACAACAAACTGCTCTTGGTAGATTCGACCTCGCTTACCCTATCTACTAGAGTTTCTGGGTTTATTTTAACACTTAAAACGACTGGAGATAAATTTGTAGGCAAGTTTTTGCACATGTGGATTGTCTGGAGATGTAGTGATCACGACATAGTGTCATGACCACAACTTGGCAGTTCCAGAATTGCATCATTTGACTGTTTTGCTTCGTTCAACTTCATTTCAACTCCATTTTTTCACGGTCTCGTAATTCAAAGATGTGTTAAGATATTCAAATTTACAATCATTTCTAAATCATGATTCGCTTTATGAATTCCTTTAATAAGTATTTTCAGTATGTATTCTTTTGATTATGTCGTTGAAGATTCTTATATAGACATGTATACCTTTTTAATGGCATGTTATAATAAACTTTGGGACATATTTGTGAAATTTGGAGCTTTAAGCTTAATGCTTGGATTAGAGCCTTGTAGCTTGAACATAGTTATTTTGTGTGTGAAAGTTTAACTGAATTTATTTTCATATATGTATATTGAAAGATGATTTGATCTTTGACCTAATTGTTGTTTATTTATGACTTTGTGTCATGTATTGTCTTGAGAATACATTGTATTGTGCTTTGTATATGTTACTTGATATAAATCCATTCATCTTTTTTCACTAAAATGTAGACAAAAAAAAAATACTTTAGTTGGTAAATGAGATAGATTCTTACTCTTCATTGGTCAAATATGTACTTAGTCCTCAATAATAAAGACATTCATTTACAGAAAACTGATTTCAGATATTTAGATATTTGACAGATATTCAAAGATTTTATTTACGTATACGCAAGAAATGTGATTGAAGACACATCTTCACATTAAACATTCATTGCAACAATATAATGTATGTTGCATCCAAGCAATGTTTGCTATTGAATAAGCATTCTTTAATGTGATAATTAGAAGTGATTTTGGAGCAAGTATATATGTATGCATGGTGGAATGTGGATCATGAAGAGTAAATATGGTTATTTTAAAGTCGTTTTCTTCATCGTAACATGCATGTTTTGTCTTTTTTAGCTTCCCTTACAATATAGGATGCACATAATCCATCACTTTTTCTGGTTTTAATGTATTTATCTATAATGTTTGTTTTGTCTTTTTGATGTATATTGTTTTATGGGCTAATGGCAAGGCCGTTCCATTGAATTTTTGGGGTCCCGGACGAAAACGTATAAGGGGACCCTACACATACATAAATACACACACACACACACACATATATACATGTGTCTGTACAAACATACTATTTATTTTCTCTCCGTCCATAAGTTAAAAAAAAAAATCAATCATACTTTATTTATATTCGAAACTTATAAAACTAGGTGCCCTATGAAATTTTGGCCCCTGGGCGATCAGCGATCACTCCTTTTTCTATCAACCATGTTACTTTGATCCTCTTTTCGAATTTTTTCAAATCTATAAACTTATCTTATAAAGTATTTATTTACTTATTATAATTGTTAATATGATTTTTTTGGATGTTGTAATATATAACGTCTTTATTGTAATCAATGTTGTAATTCTCATAAATGGAAAATTTGGGTTAATTGTGTTTGCGGTTGAGGGTTGTAATATGAAATAGAGACGATATGTTGCAGACAAAACATTGAGTTCAATGATTCATATACGAGAAGAAGGATCTCGAAAATACATATTACAAGGTTACCAGATCAAATAATCATCCTAAAAGCCCTGGAAAAGTCTAACTCGATACAACTAAAAACTTATATAAACACCATTTATATAAAAAAAATAATGCGTGACTTGTTCACCAAACAAAAAAAAAAAAACAAAACATAATTCAAATAAAATAACAACATGCAACTTTTTTTGAAAAGTTATCAAATAATAACAAATTTTTTTATTATTTATAGCAATTGTAATCTAGTAACGAGGTCATCAGGTTAATAACTGTTATTATTGATAATAAAATAAAAAATTGTTGCTATTTTAATAGCTTTTAAAACATGAAGAACTTGTTATTATTTTTTGTAATTAGCCCTTGTAATATGTCATTTATTAATTAGTATATCATATTATTTTAGTAATAATTATACTACGTATAATGTTTAATAAACGTATATATAGTCATTTTTAATCAGCCAGGATACAAAAAGTATGCTGGTTTCCTTAAAATAATATAATTATGAAAATAGATTAATGGCAAATTAGTCTCACTTCATAACAATTCCTATTTTCCTTTTTTTTTTTTTTTAATATGCTCACAATAATTTTATTTCACCTTAAATCTCTATCTTTTCTTGGTGTTGAAGGTGGGAAATTCTCAACTAAAAAAAGGAGCTAATTGTTTCTTTGTCAGTGTATTGCGGAAAATAAAAAAGTATGTTACCTTTTAGTATGTTTTTGCCCAAAAAAAAAACGCATTTTTGGAAGGTCGAGTTTGGATTTTCATAAGGTTGGAATATCTTTGTCATTTTTCCATAATCATCGTTACCCCTTACCATCATTACCTTTTATATCCAATTTTTTTCAAACGACAATAATTTTATTAAGAAACTTTTTAACACAAAGGTGTTAAAGGTGACCCCAAAGTTGTGGATTCGAGTCCCATTGTGGACAAAAAGGTGGAGATTTAGAAGTAGAATTAGATAAGTGTGTGAGTTCTGCTGTACCAAAAAACAAAATGCTAGGAGCAAAAGAGACAAGCCAAACACCACTAGGAGAAAAATACTTTAACGATTACAAATACTTGAGAAAAATACTCGTGAAGGGGTCACAAAGTACACTACCTTAACTTTTTGTGAAAATTTCCCCTTGAACTTGTCTAGTTAAACAACCAAGTTTGAACCGAGCCAAGAAGAAAATTACATGTCTGAGACTTGAAAGGAAAGACTTTTGAGTTTCTAAACTTCCAACTGACCAAATATAATTTGAGAATCGTTGTAGTAAAAGCTTCCAAAGTAAGGCTATTGAGACCTAAATCAGAGCTCCAACTATGTAAAGAAGTTGTCGAGTTGTCAAAGGGTTCATCTACTACCCACCAACTTTTAAAATCCGCAACCAGCATTCTAGAAACATGTCAAGTATAACTAAACAGATGGTTCTCACATTCTGGAACATAATTACCATAAAGATTTTAGTTCTCTAGAAGCATCACAACTACGAAACAGATGATTCTCATTTTTTTTTTAATCAAAACATGTAAAGTAAGATTTCTTGCCCAATAACTCAATCAATTGACCTTTTATGTCGGACCCAAATACAAAAGTGTTAAAGTACACAAATAGTGTAACCATCAAAAGTTAATAGTAAAACATAAGTGGAACAAAATAAGTCGTTATGGAAACAAAAAAAGTTAAAATTATCGACAAAGGAAACAAAAAAGGTTGTGGGAATTTATAAAACAAAAAAAAAAGTTAAAATGATTATTGAATATCCAAAAATAAAATATCTTAAAATCACATATTCAATTTAAATCTTAAAAGGGTTATATTTTGACTTTAAATCAAAACAGAGCTTTTTTTTTTATCAAGCTGTAATATTTTACAAAAAATATACAGGATCCTTTATTTTATATTATTTATCCATTTTTACAAGGCAGTATAATTAAATGTCAATTGTGCTTTATTATTAGAAAGTAGATCATTTATATTAATTAATTGTGTTATAATTGTACATCTAAGTTTGTTTACATGAACCCATTAGGCCATATTAGGTGTTCAAATTATTATTATACTTGATAAAGTAATTAATAAGGTAGTTTATTTCTTTTAATTAAAAATTTTGGTTTAGGTTTCATTTGTTGACCATTCCATCCACGTGGATTATTATTTTAAATGAAATGACATAATCGATCATATATGCAAAAGAGTTGGCTAACTATATAAGTCAAGTTGGATGTATGTATTCATAACATAATACGTAATTTATTAATTAATTAATCGTGTTTTATTATTAACAAGTGATAAGAAAGTGTTTTTATCTTTAACTATTGGGTTTAAGTATCTTTCAAAATGATTTGATTTTTTATCCGTCTTGATAACATTTAAAAGTAAATTAATCATTTAAATAACACATATAATTGTGAAACTCAGACACCCAAATAAGTATATTAAGCATGTTGTCACCTAATATATAATTAATATAAATCTATAAACATGTATACATCTATTGTACTCTCGGTGGTTGACGGAATCCGCCGGTGGTTGATGGTGAAGCGAAGACACCGTTCACGGGTTAGGGTTTGTGAAGAGAGGAGGATGAGGATTTGAAGAGATAGATCGCAGAGGATAAAGTTTTATTAGTTCACGTATTCAAAATAAGTAGCAATTTTGACTTATCCAATAAGTAAAATTTATCACTTATATATTAATTTAAAGGGTTTATTATAAAAAAAACCAACATGTTTTCACGTTTTTTGCGTTTTCGTCCCTCCATGTTATTTTTTTCCATAAAAAACCTCAAGTTATTCTTTTCTTATTGGTTTAGTGAAATTTTGGACATTAGACCCCGGTTATAATTTGTGAACCGGGTTTTAAAAACTTGAAAAACCGGGTTCTAATGTCCAAATTTCACTAAACCAATAAGAAAAGAATAACTTGAGGTTTTTTATGGAAAAAAATAACATGGAGGGACGAAAACGCAAAAAACGTGAAAACATATTGGTTTTTTACATAATAAACCCTAATTTAAAAGAAGACACTTATTGAATATTTTCACTTACCGAACAAGTGACGTGGGAGTATAATCACTTAGTAAACTTTATTATGATCAACATGCTTTCTCTTTATTTTGGTTAACTTTATTATAAGATAATCGATCAATAGTTAAACACTTTTATAAAATTAATTGTCATCTTAATTATTTAAATTTTCAAAACAATGAAAATAGAATTTTTTTTTTTTTTTTTTTACCTCTTATCAGTCCATCTTATAACAATACAATATACGTTGATATATAATTTTGATGAAGTACTTGAATCAATTGCTTTCTACGATGGATTTGTTTATAAGTTTGCTTATTTGATTATGAATTTTCAAAAACTAATTGTTCAGATGAATAAAGCATATAGAAATTGCTAGGACCGGTCTATTGGGGTGTTCAACCTGGGCTGGGCCCAACAGCCAAGGGGGCCCAAATTTTTTTTCCCGTTTAATACCTAGGCTAATACTAGTAGTTTACTTGTTAGGCTAGTTGTTTGATTGTGATATTTACGTACATATTTACATGGTTGTTTCCTTTAATATTTAATATTTACTTGTTAGGCTAGTTTTTTTTTCTCGTTTAACATTTTCTTCTTCTTTCTTCCTTTTTATGCGACAATAACAACATTACAACTGCCCTTCACTGATTTGTCCAAGTTTTAAGAACTTTTGCCCTAATTTTTACAATCAAATTGCAATCTGAAACAACCAACAAAATTTAAAACCATAGAAACTGAAATTTGAACTAGAAAATAAAATGACAACAACACATCCATCATCATTTCTGATTCGTGTGGGAACCCTTCAATTTTCTTCATGTGAAACAAAAAGTAACAAAAACCATCATAATCAATAACTATCAATCATAAACCCGTCTAAGCAACAAAAAATCCATGTTCTCTCTATTGAAAAAAATTGTTACAAATAAATTTATCATGTTTTTTTCTTAAATTTAGTTTTTTTTTTAATTTTTGAAAAGCCAAAAACACTAAAAAAAACTAGAATAGGATGTTCAGTAACTAAACACAAAGGTGATATTTGTTTTTTAAGAGGTTAAATGTCTGAAGTTTGAAAAACACATCTGAAATTAAGAGGTAATATTAAGATCTGAAATATGAAATGTTAAATTAAGAGGTAATCTTAAGATTGTTTGTTTCGTAATATGAAACATATGAAAAATATTACTTTAAAATATTATATCGAATTACATATATATATATTATAATTAATTAATTTACGTAAACAAAATTAAAACAAAATAATTAATATGATAAAATTAGGGTTGTAACTTGTAACTTGTACGGAGGAGAGAGAACATACCCTCTTATTTTTTTTTTAGCCAAAATTCAACCTCTTAATTTTAAGAGGTAAATCTAAAGTTTTTAACCTTTAAAGTCTAAATCTAAACAAACAATCTTATTTCATTATAGATCTGAAGTTTAGACTAGACTTCAGATGTTATCAAGAGCCTCTTAACTAAAAACAAACAAGGCCAAACAAGTGTATTAGTTTTTTTACAAATATTTTGATTATAAATTTACTCTAGATTTTGATTTTTTTTTCCTTTAAAATTTTATCTATTAACAAATTATTTATTATTTGTTATTATAATATTAATTAACAAGTTATTATATAACCTTTTCTCAAAGAATCTTTCTTTCTCTTTCCTTTTTCCTTTTTTTGAAGCATCTCATATTTCTCTTATGAAGAAGTATCAATTCCATTGAAGAAAGTCGCTTTTATTAGATTAGCGTTAGCCAGTGACAGTGTCTCCTCATCACTTAACACTTCTCTTCTGCACCAAATTCTCCACATCCATGGCAATTCCCAACTTCTCTTCTCTTTGATTTTCACATTACCCACCCACTAACCTATTCAATTCAGAAACATACACCTTACTGGATCCAAACACAATCCACACTCCTTTTCTAAGTTTCTTTCAGTTTTTCTTCTCTTCTTGTTGACTAGCAACTGTATTTGTATGTTTGAAAGAGAGAAAGTATGAAATTTTTGGTGGGTTTTGTTTTGATTTTGAATTTGAATTTTGGAGATACCACCATTGATGCCAGACCCAGTAAGTTTATCTTAGTTTCCGCTATCTCTGTTCATGAATCTTCTTCACCTGCTGTTGCGCCCATGTCTCCAATGGCGGGTTTTGCTCCTGGTACTATCTCTTTATCTATTTGTCTATGTGTACATGTATTATGTAATGCCACTGAGCTTTGTTCTCTAGATTTAAAATTTCAAATTTTGATTGAATTTCTTCAACTCTGCAACTGTTTTTTTATTCATTTTTCATAAATACATATTTGGTTATAATTGGTAAGTTTCTATGTATCGCTAAATTCTATCGTATTTGGGATTTGGTTTTCTGGATTTATTAATTATATGATGTTCCAATAGTTCTTGAAGTTGACTTTCCCGTTTAGGTTTCTTGATTTTTTGTAATATTTCACTTTTATATACCAATGATTATGTTGATAAATTGGAGAATGTTATCACTTATCAGGAACTCATGTGGATACTCCGAGACCCGATTCACATTTAAACAAAAAACTTCTTATAAGCCTCCTTGCTACTTGTTCTTTCATGGGTTTCATCTTAGTGCCCTTAATGTGTTTGTGGGTATGCCGCAGAAAGAAATTATACAAATCCAGCAAAATCAGTGTCAAGAGATTTGGTGAGACCATTTCCCACTAAACAAAATTAATTATTTTGTTCTGATTATTTCATATCAATCAAGCTAATTGATCCTGTTACATTTTTACAAATAAATTACCATTTTTTATGGTTTTGTTTTGAAGATTCATTGAGAGGGATTCCATTGTCTTCATTCATCGGTAGAACTAATACTACTTTCAATCCGAATAGCGAAAAGAGACCTGTGGAAGTTATGGATTACAAGTTATTAGAATCAGCAACAAATAATTTCCAAGAAAGTGATAAATTAGGTGAAGGTGGATTCGGATGCGTGTATAAAGCTCAGCTCGAGGATAATTTATTCGTTGCAGTCAAGAGACTAGACAATCAAAGTCGACACGCCATCAAAGAATTCCAGGTTACTTTACAGTTTACATTCACATTACTAATCCACTGTTTGATTTGTGATTTTCAAGAACTATTCTTGAGAATTTTTCATTCGGGTTTTGCAGACAGAGGTTGATATTTTGAGTAAAATTCAACATCCAAACATTATTACATTGTTGGGATATTGTGTTCATGATGAAACCAAGCTACTCGTTTATGAATTGATGCACAATGGTTCTTTAGATGCTCAACTACATGGTGAGTCGTTTTTTCGCCTTTTCTTAATCATCGATCTTACCTAATTTGCATTCAAGTTTGTGCTTTTTTCGTATTCGGAACTTTAATACGAATGTTGTTATAGGGCCTTCTTGTGGATCCAATTTAACATGGCATTGCCGGATGAAAATTGCTCTAGATACTGCCAGGTGGGGACTTGAAGCTTTTAATGTCTTTCATTAATGAGATTGAATTATTCTTGGTTTCTTTTTTACCTTATTTACGGAATTTTTTTGATCAGAGGATTGGAATATTTACATGAGCACTGCAAACCATCTGTGATTCATAGAGATTTGAAGTCATCTAATATACTTCTGGATTCAAAATTCAATGCAAAGGTACAAAGTAATTAGCTTTTTGTAAATACTTAGAGATTATATTTCGTCGTAATAATGCTCTTGCTCTTGGTCATTTGTTCTAAAGCTTTCAGATTTCGGTCTTGCTGTGGTTGATGGGTCCCATAGCAAAAACGTTAAGCTTTCGGGGACGTTGGGTTATGTAGCTCCTGAGTATCTTCTTGATGGTATGATCAAGTAATTTCGAACTACTTCTTTAGGTTTCGTGCGATCACACTTATATGTTTTGATTTTCTTTTTGTACTTATTGGTAAAGATTAAAGAATTTATGACCGTATAATATAATAAGGGAAAACTGCGTCAAAAACCCCAAACTTGTCAGTTTTTTGTGATTAAAACCCCGAATCATTTTTCGTTGCATAAAACACCTCGAACTAACTAAAAATCAGTAAATCAAGGTTTTATCAATTGGTATCCGGTTGAAACCGATTATTAATCCTACGTGGAATAAATTTTAATCGTTAAAACTGGTTGCCAAGTATTACACATCATTTAAACCCCCGTTGATGATGTAATCCCGTTTAAAAATTACAATTAAAAATTATCAACGGGGGTTTAAGTGATGTGTAATACATGGCAACCGGTTCAACGATTAAAATTTATTCCACGTAGGTTATTTACCGGTTCATGTAGGATTAATAACCGGTTTCACTGGTTACCCATTGATAAAACCTTGATTTACTGATTTTTAGTTAGTTCGGTGTTTTCTACAATGAAAACTGATTTGGGGTTTTAATCACGAAATACTGACAAGTTGTGGGTTTTTTGCGCAATTATCCCATATATTAATAACTGTGTTTTCTTTTACACATTTTTCGTAATCATACTTTTCACAATCGGGTCGGTTACCATGTTGCTCTGCTATCAAATTGGAACAGTTTTGTACATATGTTACTAATTACACTACGGTTTTTATAAACAGAGTTGTCGTATTTGTTTAAGAATGAACTGTATCTGTATTTGGATTTTAATTTAGACGAAAATTTAAACTCAAAACTAAAAATTTCATTTTTATGGATTAGTAGATCTGAAACTGCTGTTGTTCTTGTTACAAGGGAAACTAACTGATAAAAGTGACGTCTATGCATTCGGAGTTGTACTTTTAGAGCTTCTACTCAGGAAACGGCCTGTCGAAAAGCTAGCACCGTCTGAGTGTCAATCGATCGTCACATGGGTTAAGTTTTTACCTGTTAACGACATGATTCTTGGCGCTAGATTTACGGGATTTTTTGAGTTTCGAAGCTGAATATTGATCTCTTGAATTTGCTGCAGGCTATGCCGCTACTAACAGACAGAACAAAGCTTCCGAGTGTTATCGATCCTGTGATCAGGGACACAATGGATCTTAAACACTTGTATCAAGTACGTTAAGCGCAAATCTTTACGATGATGAGTTGATGGTGTATGGTATAACTGATCATCGGTTATTAAGTACGAACGGTCAATGCATCGTTTTAGACTTTTGTATGATTTTTTTGGCTAAAGAAAACCAGAATTTGGTGTGTAGGTGGCTGCTGTAGCTGTGTTGTGTGTTCAACCGGAACCGAGCTACCGTCCGTTGATAACCGACGTATTGCATTCGCTCGTTCCTCTCGTGCCGGTCGAACTCGGAGGGACGTTAAGAGTTTCGGAAAACAGGGTTGCTGCTAGCTACACTTGAGCCATGAATTCCATTTTTGTTTCTGTGAATGGCGAAATAGTTTAAAATGTAATCTTTTTTTTTTTTCCTTTTCAGTTGAAGACTCGAATTCTCGTAATTACATCAAATCCATTTTTTTCCATCCAAATTTAATCAAATTTACTAAATAGTTGTTTGTTTACTACTTAACAGAATCATTAAGAGGGTCGTTCAAAAGTTAAATCATCTCTTAATGATTCCATTCAGTGCTAAACAAACAAGAGCCCTTCTTTGTTTAGTGTTGAATGAAATCATTAAAAGTTGATTTAATCTTTGAACGAGTCTCTTAATTATTCTGTTAAGAACTAAACAAACAATCACAATTTAAAAAAAAAACATATTATATCTAATATAATAAAATAATAACGTGATAATAAAAGCAGTTGGAACATCAAAACAAGTGATGCATCAATATGGGTGAGTAGGTGGTTGCATAATCAATTTGTTCTCTTTTTAATCTGTACGTGGAAATTATATATTAATAATTTTATGGATTTTTTTTTTTGTTTTGGTAAGATTAAGATGTGATGGCCCTTGTTTAAATATGGTTTTTATTTTTAGTGTAAAATGATATATTATTATTATAAATAATAAATTACATCTGACTTTTAAAAATGAAATGGTTTAATTAATAAATGAATATGTTTTCTTATCAGATTTAAAGATACTCTAGTGAATGAACCAAATGCAACTCAAGTAACAATTTCGGTTCATTCAAGCAAACGGATTTATAGCTAAAAGTTATAAATTTGACATGATTTTGAAAATTTTTTCAAAAAACAATTTGTTTAATACATCGTTTTATAAATTTTCTTTTTAAAAAAAAAATTATGTTGTAGCTTAGTTTTTTACGATGAGTCAATTTAACCATCCCGCCCGTTGGATCAAAATTGATACATCTACCCTTAGATGTGTCATTTTATGGCAGTCATCCATTTTAAGTTTTTAACCACAGTAACTGTAATTTTTTTAACTAGTTTGTATACATCAATAACCTACACTACCATTTTTAAGTTATAATCACTTGATTGTAAAACCAGCTTGGATACAACTAGATCAAAGGTCGCCTTGTAATTCAATTGTATTTATTTATTAAACTATAAGAATATTTCAGCAATTAAAATTGAATTCATTTTCCCTCCAATTATCCAGGATTTCAACATCAAAAGTATAGGTGTTTTGTCATCAAAGTATTACCCCCGTAAAGGATATAAGTATATAACCATGAGTGGCTTTTAGGGTGTGCGGAAGGCTCGACCGCACAGGGTCTCTCAATTTCATAGGGTCTCATGGTCATAATAAAGATCTAAATTTAGACCAATAATTTTTTTTATTTGAGATGTGTACGTTGTGCATCGGTGCATTAAAATAGAATTTAATTTGATTCATATTATTTATTTTAATTTCTCACTAATAAGTTTTTTTGTTATTCACGACCTCTACTTTACCTATTAAAATTAAGTCTCAAAATGACCAATTTACTATTTAAAATATATAAGGGATTATGTTGTAATCACAAACAAGGGGCCTTCGAAATCAATGAGACGGCTTATATAACCTTGCAAGTGAAATTTACGTAGACAAACGGTCTAGCTAAACCTCTTGACCGAGACTCCCAAGTCCCAAAGTCTATAACACGTCATGGAATGAGTCAATGGTTTAAGTCCTCTAATGCTAGTCTTGTCTATAGTTTGTTTCGCTTGTTGGTCTACTCTGCTATGTTCTTGTTGGCCGGAGTTGTTTTATGCTTGTTTTCTTGTTGGGTCCCGTAATTCTCGTTCTTTCTTTTATGCCTTGTTTTTTTTTAAGATGAGTCTAAAGTCTGAAATCACATTTGAAATTAAAAAAAATGTGACCTTGAAGTCTAAAATTCTAAATCTAAAATAACTCTGAATTTTAAAATTTGATCTTAAAGTCTAAATTTTGAATTAATTAAATTTGAAGTCTTAATTTATTTACATAATATATTTATGTAATTTACATGACTAACATATTACAACAATTTAACATTTTAATCAATTAAACTGAATAGATATTTTAATCAATTAAATTAATAATTATTTTTATTTAAATATACTGAATTTAATATTTTAATTAAATAAAATATTGATTTAATTTATAAAGAAAAAAAATTCCAGATCTTAATTTCAAATTTCAATCGTAAGTTTATCTCTTAATTATCAAATCTAATTTCAGAGATTTAAAGATCTTAAGTCTGAAATATAACAAATAGTCTAAAATCACTCAAATATGAAATTCATTTAAGTCTAAAATGTAATAAACAATCTTAAATCACTTAAAATCTGAACTTTAAAATTTAAGACGAATTAATATAGTTTGCCAGGATAACCCTTTATCCAAAAGGAAAAAAAAAAATAATGCATGTTATTAGTCACAGACCTTAATGGATCGAATGATAGAAGTGCTAAGATTGTTTGTTTACTCTCACTCAGATCATTAAAAGACTCATTTAAAGGTCAAATCACCTCATAACGATTTCATTCAACGCTAAACAAACAGTACCTAAAAATGATTCAAAAGGGATGAAAGAACGTTATGTTTTTGTGTATTTTACACTTCACAATTGACCTCATATTGCATAACCAAAAGCCAAACTGGAAAGGAATGAATATTCTTCACCGAGAAAGGTAGTGAAGTTACCTCTATTCTCGATTTTTATTGCAACATGCATTAGAATCAAACAAGACCAAAAATCGATCCTCAAATTATAGGGACTAAAGCAGCTATGAAAAAGCATTTTTGGTCCCTATAATTTGAGGATTGCTTTTTCATAATTGCTTTAGTCCCTGTAATGTAGCTTCAATTATGAATGTAGCTTCAATTATGAATGCTTTTTCATAATTGCTTTAGTCCCTATAATTTGAGGATCGATTTTTGGTCTTGTTTGTTTCTAATGCATGTTGCAATAGAAATCGGAGCAGCTGACAGGAAACCAATATAGGTAATAAGACAGCAAAAGATTAACGTTCATAACATCCTACATTTTAGTACCACTGAAGACAGAAGAGAGTCTAATCTGCTGTAAACGAAAATATCAGAATGCCATGGAAGATAACACACATACTTTATGAAAGTAATACCGAGAGTAAAAATGTAAACGATTTAGACTCCGACAATCTTCAAAATCCTTATATATATCGCAAGCTCAGAGAGTTCATCTTGCCTTCCCCAACCCAAAGGGAATAAACAGGACTTGTATATAACTTCAGCTACAAGGGTTTTCTCACAAAATGAAGCTACATTATTACATTTCTGAAAAACTATGAAGAAAAGACTAACAAGGGGCTCACCCGGTGAATTTTATTGATTGATTGTACGCTTTGTATTCGTTAGGATCGTTTTCTAGCTGACATTGTGGTACGAATCAATGATGGCATCTGCAAGATACTCGCATTTTGCAGCAGATAAACCAGCCAATGATATTCTCCCGTCTTTTGTCATGTAAACGTGCCATTTATCAGTCATGTTATCACTCTGGCAAACAAGGAAAGCCAAACACATTAGAGTTTCCCCCAAATAAACAAACTTCAAACAAGATCAAAACCGATTTCTAAGTTACAATTTTAGAATCCATGTAAGATGTTCCAATCATCTTTAATATGCACCTTCGGTTTGGAATATAATGATAGGTGCTATCAGTTCCATTAAGGGTCATGCCCGAAAGACCTAAATATGTATGGTCATATAGAGGTGCGTTTTGCGTGATATCATAAATATGACATCCATCCATGAAATGTGCAAGTACTACAATGTCTTTTATGGGATATCCCATCAAAATTGAGATATTTCCTTTTTTAAGTCACTTTTGAATCTAAGGTAACATGGGTAACCATTACTCTCTCTGTCTACATTCTAAAATAAGTATCCACCTTTTAATTTAGTTTCCCCCAAAATAAGTTTTCACTTTAAAAAATAAGCCAATTATACCCTTAGTTGAGTTTTCTAACTAATTCACCATGTGTATAGAGGATATATGTCAATGAGCCAAGATTTTCTCCTAGTCTAAAGTATTACTACACTATGTGCCTAAAAAAATACAATATATGACATTACATAATTTATAGAAAAACAATTAACAGTTGATTAAATGTCTAAAATACCATCAATATCAATTATGGACAAAGTAAAGAATCGTTATGAACAAAAATATTTGATGGGCCTGCCTATTGCAAAATATTTTAAGAAGTACAATGCAACATGTTGGTTAACGAACTTTACCTGAGCTTTGTTGAGACCAGTAAAAGAAAACATGCCGATCTGCTTAAGAACGAAAGACCAGTCCTTTCCGCTCTTATCCTTAGCGGAGAGGTTATTGTAAAGCTTTTGTCTTACGCTTTTGATCCTTCCAGCCATCATTTCCATTTCCTCTTTCCACTCGTTAAAGAAATCTGGATTTCCTACAACATTAGCAACTATGCGAGCCCCATGAACAGGAGGGTTTGAGTACATTGGCCTAGCAATTCTTTTCAGCTGGCTCTTCACCCTGTATACAAAATTGTGTTTACACAGTTTAGTTCCACTGTATGAAGATTATGTTTCTAACTTTCTAACATTGTCGTATATTTGGATAAAGAAAATACCAAGAAAATAAGATGTTTGATTGCATAGACGAATGAAGTTTGAGAGTAAGATGCAATCATCACCCCAAATATACAGCAAGTATGCTACTTGGGTTTTAGCTAATAATAGATGCTGCTCACTTGTAGCAAAAGCAACTAGTATTTCACCTGTGCGTTACCGGGTTTGATCCGTTTAAAAACTTTATAAAATTTTTTGTAGCTTTTTAGAATAAAATAATGTATGTTTATATATTTTATTAATTTAATCAAATTTGATAATTAGACTTTCTGAAATATTATTTTGATTATTGCGTATAACTTTAACTTAGTTTATCATGGTGTAAAAAGCTAATAACATTTAAAAATATTTTAATAAGATAGTCAATTAATTGGATTGGTCTACTTTATAATTCCATACTTTTATAATTATTTATTTATAGAAATTTATTATAGTTCAAATTTAGCTATAAAGTTATAATGAATTATTGGTAGATTTATTATATTGCAATTATATTACATATTTATTATTGTTAAGATTTTTTTTAAATTTATAAATATTTTACATTATTGAAATAATAATAATATTTAATAATATTAATAACACAAAGCAAGAAAACTTTATCAATGATTAATCAAAATAAATACTCAATATTTAAAATAATATCCTAAAATAAATAAATATTTAAGATGTTTAATTATCAGAATTTGTTTTAAAATCTTTCAAATGGCATATTAATTTTTTAATTTATATAACCGGTAATTATTCAACATAATTATCAAAGTAGTGTGTTTAAAATTAATTATTTAATTAAATAAATGTTTAAATTTTTAACACGACCCTATTAAAATAATTTACTATTTTGTAATATAACTAAAGAATGAAATATTATATTAAGTTAATTGAATAATAAATAAAATATTAATGATATACTAAGTTATTGTATTTAAATAATGAATAAAATCTTATATTTGGTAACATTAAGATCAAGTTATTTAAGCAAATTTAACGTTGAAATTAGCTAACCGAAAATTAAAAATCGTGGAAAGAATAAGTATCATTAACACGCTCATTTAATCTTACAAACTATACTTTTGTCTATAATGGGAGCCGAACCCACAACCTTGGGATCACCATTAACACCCTTAATATTTTAACGGTTGATATTAAAAGTTGACATAATTCCGACGGTCGAGATGATGAGTAGTCATATTTTTTTCTCTCTGCTCCGTCGGCAATATATTTATATAATTATATAATTTCCTTTCCGGACAACCCATGAAATTGCACTATTCCCTTGCATATTCTCATTATAAAGAGTTGATATATATTTTGTCAATAATGAGGGGTTTGTAAGGCATTTGGATGATGGTCAAACAATTTTCTTGAACTATATGCCCAGATAAATGCTGCAGTAAAAACTTTTGTGGGACAGAGAGTGATTCTTGGATATATAAGGAAAACAGAAAGTCAGAATCAAGCCTTTTTACCCCAAACTATTTGCTAGGCTAGATGTGCAGGCAAAAAATCAGGCAGAAATTGATCACAGGTTACTTACTAACTACCCTTTTCAAATTTTAAGTTTCTTCGTGAGGATAGAATAATTTTTTTTAAAAAATCAAAACATTATATACTTTTAGAACAAAAAAATTAGAGATTGTAAGATGGAACCAACTAAAACTACACCAACCATGACCGATGGCCCGATGCTACAACTAAACCACCCCACACCTGATAGTCTAATACTAAGACTAAAATTTAAAGCCCTTGCTGGATTAAAAAAGAACATGTGTGATCAATGGAAAAAACTGAGTCATAATCAAACAAAGCCCTATGCAATTATGTGGAATGGCTGATCACATATCAGAAAACATAAGAAATAGCATGCGTTTGCTGGTACTATATGAGAGACCAAGTGAAATGCAGAAGATGAATGAGATATATGAATACCTAACAGCTGCATCGGCTGATGAGCATAGAACATTAATTGCCCCAACCCTCTCGGCATAAAGACCAAGATTTTTACTATATGACTGGGCAACTAAAAGCTCCAATCCACGCGCAGCAAACAACCTCACAGAAGAAGCATCTTGGTCGAGACTTCCACTAGCGAATCCCTGCATCATAACAATGATAACATGAGATTAAATTCTCCCTCCATTGTGAAATGAAAAACCATCTTTTGATAAATTTAAACCTGGTAGACTTAAATGTGAAATTTGACAAACCATTCGGTTGTCAAGCTTTAAAAATTTTCTAATTCAGTACTCACCGTTGCACTAATCATTTTTTCTGCCGAAAAAATTTGTGAACAATAGTTTACATTTAGCCCTCACAAGTCAAATATGGAACCATTATCTTGGGAAAGATGTATGATTGTAGGATTGTTCAAAATAAATGTTGATTGTTGGACGGTTACCAGTGTGGTCAACTGCTGCACACTTAATATCCCACAAACCTTAAGATTGACATATGCAGCCTCATCCACTTTTTTTAAGAAGCATTCCTTTCAAGAAATAATTTAAGTTTTCAACAAGTATAACTGAGACAAAAAATTGAAACTGTTGCATGGAAATCTCTAATTGACGATTAGATTAACCAATCATGTGTGTCCCATTATATGGACTGAGAAAGATTAAAGTCAACGTGATAGAGGGAGAACCAAAAAGAGAAGGAAAAACCTGATAAGCAACATCAAAGAATGGAATATGGTTCTTCTCTTGAATGAGATCAGCAATTTTCTCCCACTGTTCAGGAGTTGGATCAATGCCGGTTGGGTTGTGAGCACAGCCATGAAGAAGCACAAAGGTTCCTTCTGGAGCTGCCTGAATAGTTCAATTAATTTTCTAGTTCAGATAAGTGCAACCAGTGAGAAATTACACAAGTATGAGAAAGAGGGATGGACATTAAATCGAATATCCAATATCCACGTCTAACAATGCTAAGGTGGCTAAGGGCCGTGTCCTTAAAATAAGTTGTTGCTAGAAAATCTGTACAACAAAGGTGGGGCCACGTAAACACTTATCACTTAATGAAAAACCTTGTTGTTGATCTAGTAACAGTAAACTTCTAGCATTTTTAACACACATTTTCTTTTCTTTTGCATATAATACATTTGTAGATAGAAGATATGAAATTCTTAAAGAGAGATGAAAATGACACTAGTTGGCAAACAATTATGCAGAATAGGTAGAATGAGGTGGACATTACTTTTATGTCCTCAATCATCCCATCAAAGTCTAGGCCAACTGTTTTTGGATCATAATACCGATACTCTGACCAAGGAACTCGAGCATCATTGAAAATATTCTTGTGATTACCTGCAGATATGAAATTTTTACATCATATATTCAGTTTTCCTATTAACAAGATAAACGCACAAACTGAACACATGGTAGAATTTGCACCCCAAGTTGGTGATGATATTAAAACTTTTGCTCCAGGGAAGTATCGCTCAATTAGTGCTGCAGCAACTCGAAGGGACCCAGTGCCTGAGAGACCTTGAATGGTGGCAGCCTACATTGTTGTAGAGTATAATTAGATGAAAATAAGGTGTCCCATTAATAAGATCAGAACATGAACCCTAAATTCTTTACTTATCCTAAATGGCTAAATCATACTCTCTGTTCATGAAGGACTGGATTATCTGCTCCAAACAACAACTCAGCTGTGGCTTTGTTGAATGCAGCCAAACCTTCAATTGGAAGATACTGCATTTGGTAATCAGGTGTAAGAAACCTATTAAAACAAACACTAGTTCATGCCAATAACATTGTTTTAGGCTTGTAGCATTAAAACTTACCTCCTTGTTTTCTCCCCTTTCCAGCATAAGATTCTCAGCCTACAACAACATTTTAGCATTATCATGTATCTGGAGATTGAAACTTGTGGGTTGGGGCTTCTTATCAAGAACATGTGAGATGCCCAAAAAGTAAAAGAATACTTGCGTGAGAATACATGACTAAATAACAATAATACAATGGAAAGTATTACCTTTTTGACGACCTTGAGCACATAAGGCTTTAGTTCTTCTGTACGATATGCTCCAACCCCTAGGTTGAGCTTCATTTCGCTTGTGTCAGCTTTGAATGCTTCAGAAACTCCAAGAATAGGATCGGGAGGAGCCATTGTTATGCTATCAAATCGTGAAACATTGACGGCTACAGCCATAGTTATTCGGCCATGAGACTGAAATTATGATATACAGCTTAATATCAGAAATGAGACTAGCTGGAACATGGTCAATTGGTCATGAACAACTATATGAGCAGTCTTTGATGCTAGGGCTGCTAGGCAACTAGCACAGCTATATTCTTAGCATAAATTTTCAATTACACACAACACATTCAACACACAGTTAATTTTGTGTTTACTTGAATAATTTATTTACGGCACAAACAATCTATTGAAAGACCAGAATCCCCAAACTATTATATTTCTAGCGATCGGAGAAATGCATTTTTTGCTCGGTGAGGAAATGAACATCATAATACTGGCACACAGCTCCTCAAAATAGTCACAATAAATCCTTGAAAGTCATTTCTACAAGTTCATCTGCCCCCAACAACTTCAACACTATTTGTAAATAATCACTCTGATTTTATGTTTTACTTATACCATAGGCAGAAGCTTGCTATGCCAGTATGAGCTGCAGACTGCAACCATTAGCAACTATTTTCACAATAAAAATAACAAAGATAGTCACATCCCCCATACCAGAAACAAATCAAGAAGGGTAGGCACCATCTTGAACCTCATGTGACTTTTTTCTTCTATTGCAAATAACGCACGCATGTCTGGCAAGATTTGAACCCAAAACCTTTATGTTGATGGCATTAAACTAGGATTGGAGACCTCAAGCAAAACCAGTGACTGTCTTTGATGAAGTGAGAATGCAAAAAAAAGGTTATCCTATACACACACCATACCACAATCAAAAGAATCCTCTCTCCAACCAGCTTCATTCTCATATATCTCTCTTTTTTCTTTATCTTTTTGGTGGGTGTGTAGGAGGGAAGTGAGAAATTCCTCAACGTGAGAAAGTGTAGCATGAATTGTCAAGTGAATATATGAAATAGAAAGGGAAAAGTTTCTGCACCTACATTTTTTCCTTGTGCATATGCATCCAATTATCCAAAATCTTAATAGAGACATATGTAACCATGTAAAATACAAATATATACCTTTGTTTTCATATAGAGAGGTTGTTTTCCCTTTCCAAATAAAGCACTTTGGAAAGAGCTTCCAGACTTTGTTTTGACCTGATCAATCAACAAAATGACCATTCTCATATTATTCATGCTCTTCAAAACCTTTAAACAGTTAATTTTCTCCTCCAAAAATTAGTGACCACAATTTCAAGTCTTTGCACCAAGAAAGAAAAACTAATCAACAATACCTTGCACTTGTCTTGCAAAGACAGGGCAGCAGACGGAGAGACTGATGGGAACGAAAGAAATGCAGAAGCCATCTGAATCAATTAGAGAAGGAAGATGAGGTCACCAATTGGCAACTTTAGTAGATGCCACATAAACTAACATCTCTTCTAGTTTGAAATTTAGAAATTAGAATCAAATAGAGATGCTTACCCTAAGACATCAAATACACACACACACACACACACACACACATGATTTTACAGTTTAAAACATAACCAGGCACGAACTTGAATCCTAAATAAGCATAATATATGTCAGAATCATGGCACTTGTCTTGAAATTGTGTATAATCTTCTGAACTATTGAATGAGTAGAAAAGATTTCGAATTCTTTTGCACAATTTAATCAAGAAATGCATGGTACCAAACCTTGGACAGACAAACTTAAGTCTTCAGATCAAGAGATACAAACACAATCACATACATAAAACGGAAGAATACAGCGAAAAATCATGAGTTCTTAGAATCACAAACATCACAATATGCATTGAGATGCTATACTCAGTACAGTATAGAGTTGTATAATTACAAACGCATGAGGATGCTTGTGCATTACAAGTGTCATTTCATGCATCAGATATCATGTGAATGCTGACAATTTCTAGTATCTAACACGAAGTTGACTTAATGAGTACTAAATCAAACTGATAAAAACAAGGGATAATTGCGCAAAAAAACCCCAAGTTGTCGGTTTTTTGTGATTAAAACCCCAAACCATTTTTCGTTGCATAGAAAACCCCGAACTAACTAAAAATCAGTAAATCAAGATTTTATCAATGGGTAACCGGTTGAAACCGGTTATTAATCCTACTTGGACCTATAAATAACCTACAATGAATAAATTTTAATTGTTGAAACCGGTGGCCAAATATTACACGTTATTTAAACCCCAGTTGATAATTTGTAATTGTAATTTTTAAACAAATTACATCATCAACGGGGTTTAAATGATTAGTAATATTTGGCCACCGATTTCAACAATTAAAATTTATTCCACGTAGGTTATTTACCGGTCCATGTAGGATTAATAACCCGTTGAATAAAACCTTGTTTTACTGGTTTTTAGTTAGTCCGGGGTTTTAATCCAACGAAAAATGATTTGAGGTTTTAATTTAAAAAAACCGACAAGACAAAGGTTTTTTGCGCAATTATCCCTGAAAACAAAAACAAAAACAAAAACAAAATAGGTGCAGTTACAAGCTAACTTAAATATATCAAAGCATGAGTGACAAACTGACAATAGCGATCACCAGACGACGATTCATTTCGAATTGATGCACAGAGTTGATTTTCATAATTACAATCCAGCAGAACAGATTACTTTGTTGAAAATGACATTGAATCAAAGAACACAAGCAAACATAAGCAAACAGGAAATAGTGGTGATAAGAAATAGGTTAATTCGAACAAGAACTGATTAAATCCTTAGCAATTGGATAAACCAAAAGAAGAATCACAGGCACATTTTTCATGTTAGTGATACATACAAAAGAGATAAGGAGAGCTAACCTCTGAGGTTCCGATGGAGAGAGTGTGTGATCTGGCTACGGTGAAGAAGAAGAAGAAGAAGAAAAGAGGTGAACGATGCACTCGAGAGTCGAGAGCCAAATCTTAACCCTTTTATATCTGATTATCGATTAAAATTATCTATCTGTGTATCTGTATATATAATCTTTACATAGATAATATATAATCTAAAATCCATAATACTATAATAATTGTCATTTGTTATTTTTTCTTTTAAGGATTATTATTATTTTCTTAATTTTTAATATCATTTACTACAAATTAACTTAAATTTCAATCAAATCAAATTCACTCTGCTAAAAAAAAAAAATTGTGTCCTTTTCTCTAGCTCCCTTCCTACAGCTCTCCTTTCTCACCGAAACCCTAGAGTCGCCGTCTCTATCCTCTGATATGACTCCGACACCGGTGACCCTTCTCCCCCTAAAGTCAACGAACACGTCGTTGTCGTCTTATCTAGGGGTGAGCATGGATCGGTTTATGGGAAAAACCGAAATCCAAACCAAAATATCAGTTTTTAAAATTAACAGTCCAAACGATTTGGTTTTAAACGGTTTGGTTTTTTCTGTTCTTGTTTCGGTTTCGGTTTGGATTTCGGATTTTTTTCGGTTTTTTGGGATTTTGTTTTGGTTGTCCGAAACCCCATTTTTTGATTTGTGAAATTTATTTTTTCTTTGACAAAATATGAAAATTTTAACAACATCCAATACAATAATCATTTAATCAAACATAAAAAGACCCAAAAAAAAAAAAAAAAACTTAAACTTCAAACATTTTCAAATCATAAATTTAAACATCCACATATGCGTCGCTTGATGCTTCCCATTTTTGGTGTTCGTTTGATACTTCCCACTTTCCCAGTTCTCATTCTACCAGTTAGTAATTAAAGAATGATTGGTATTTAATAAAATTTTAAAATTTAAACAACCAAATTTAATAATTAAAGAAGGTAGTCATTTAATAAATCTAAATTTTATAATATAGTATATATAAAATCGGTTCGGTTGGGATTTCTTTTTGTTTTTTAAAGGTTCAAACCTAAACCAAACCGAAACTTTCGGTTTTTGAAAATCGAGAGTTCAGACCAGTCCAAAATTCCAAACAGTTTGGTTTTTTGGTTTTTTCGGTTTCGGTTTGAATTTTGGTTTTTCTGCATACCCCTAGTCTTATCCCCGTGAAAACCCTAAGTATGTATCATCGATGTTTGAGCTTTTACATAAATAATTTGAATTTATGCAAAAGTATCTTTAATTTCAACTTACCTATACTTGTATATGGTCAAATAATTATTGTGAATGATCAAATAAGTGTAGAAGGAGTGTAAATAGTCAAATAAATATTGTGAATGATCAAATAAATACTATAAAGTGTCAAATAATTCATTTAAACAATCAAATAAGTGTTGTGAATGATCAAATAAATACTGTGAATGATCAATTAAGTAATGTGAATGATCAAATAAGTGTTGTGAATGATCAAATAAGTGTAGAAGAAGTGTAAATAGTCAAATAATTATTGTGAATGATCAAATAAATGTTGTGAATGATCAAATAAGTGTAAAAGAATAGTAAATAGTCAAATTATTCATGTGAATGATCAAATAAATGTTGTAAATGATCAATTAAGTACTGTGAATGATCAATTAGGTGATGTGAATGATCATTTTATAAGTGATGTGAATGATAGTTGTTATTACGAAAATACCATTGCATGTGAAGGGTACGTTGGATACGCGAGATTTTGGTTGGTACGCTGAGGAACTTTATTTTATATATATATATATATATATATATATATATATATATATATATATATATATATATATATATATATATATATATATATAGAGAGAGAGAGAGAGAGAGAGAGAGAGTGTGTGTGTGTGTGTGTGTGTCAGGTTCAAAAAAGTACTTCTCGAAATCAAGTGCACCCGAAGGTACCAACCTTAAAAAACTTTTTTTAAATTTTTTCCTCATAACCACGTTTAATTTAATGTTATACGCATGATATATGAATTTCACATACATCCACACTTTTTGTGTCATTAAAAATTATATGAATGCTCAATGCTTATCTATGTTAATGGTCATTTCACACCATGTGAATGGTGTGAATGACCATTCATATTATTTTTTTTACCATTCACAATATGTATTATGTTGCTCCTTTTGAAAAAAAAAATCTTATAATGTTGTCTTATACATGTTTATTAAAAAATACATGTGAATGATCATTCACATTAAGGTACGCTGGAATCTCATAGGTACGCTGATGAACCTGATTATACACACACACATATATATAGACACACACACATACATGCTTCGGTTCAGTTACCCATAGTTTTTCAAAAATAAAATTATAAATTGTATGATAATATGTAGGTTTCGGTTTTTTTTTTTTATTTCGGATCAAGCAATTCAGTTCAATTTTCCTTAGTTGTATTAACACCCCTAGGTGTAAGAAACCGCTTACAAGTTATTAAGAACCCAACTTTGAAATAATTAACATTATAATATGACCTAAATGGCACGTATAATACATCAATTGACATCGAATTCATTGTGTTGTTACATTAAAATAAAGGGTAAATAGTCAAGAAAGATATTGTACAATTCAATTTTGACAAAAATTTTTTACGTAAAATCTTTTAGACAAAAAAGGTAATATATAATCCAGTTTTGAAAAAATAAATGTATCAATGACCAATTAGAAAGATAAAAGATTAATTTTATGTTTCCTTTTTCGACAAAAAACATTATTTCAATATCTTTTTCGGCTTAAAAATAGAAGTTCATACCTTTTCTTGGCAAAAATAAAAATATATTTTACTTTTTTTGATATAAAAAAAATTCACAATACCTTTATTACCAAACTATCTATATTTTTTTAAGGATGTTGGAATCAACGGTTTTTATTTTTAGTCATTAAGTCCTTAATTGTTGTACAATATTTTTTCAGAATTCCAGTAGAGTTTTGATGAAAATAAGTTTTCTACTATTTATAGTAACTAGTTTATTACCCGTGTATTACATGAGATGCTTAAATAAGTGGGTTTAAAATTTGTTAGTCGAGGATGAAAAACTTTGATACGAAGCTAAAAGTAGAAAAACACAGTTGTATAAGAAGATACTAGAGAGATTGAAAAATAAGATGCAACATCCATGGGTTTTTAAAACAGAAATCTTAGTCAGATGGTTTTTTATAAATAAATTACTTTAACTTTATTAATTGTTAAAAATTATAGGATACACGCGTCATATCCTCGTTAATCCAAGTGATAATCTATTTAATTGTCAGTTGACATTTAGTTATTTTTTTAATAAAATAGATAGATAGATTGTTACATGAAATTATGATGACTTTGATTTCTTACACAAGTTTCGTTATATTTTAATGGGTTTATTATAAAACAAATCAACTTGTTTTCATGTTTTTTACGTTTTTGTCCATCTATGTTATTGTTTCCCAGAAAAGTCCTAAAGAATTTTTTTTTTGGCTTAGTGAAATATTGCTATAGAACCCAGCTTTTCAGTTTAAAAAACCCGGTTTACCAATTATAACCGGGCTTTAATAGTCAAAAATCACAAAACTAGAAAAAAATTAATTTGAGAACTTTTTTGAAAAAAAAAATAACATTGAATGATGAAAACGTAAAAACATATAAACATCTTGATTTTTTCATAATAAACTCTATCTTAATCTATGTTTAGGAATATATAATAATAAGTTTGAGAAATATTCCCTTTTTATATACATAATGAATGTATTTAAACAAGTGTGGTTTTAGGGACGTTTGGTACATGAAATTGTAGAATATGAAATTGTTTAGATTTACAGTTTTTCTTTAAACAATGATAATTACAAATCAATAAAGATTGACACACAAGATGAAAGTAAAAACTAAAAAAATATTCTTTTCATTTTCTTAAGTAGATGAAAGACCTAAAAATTACACACAACTCAATTCTCAATAATCATCACATGATAAAAATAATTTAAAAATCTAAACAATTTCTTCATTCTTAAAAATTCCAAGTACAAAACGACTCATCATTATTCACTTTGTTTATAAAAAAAGATGAATAATATAATTAAATCAAACATGAGAAAGAAAACTCAGTCACACTTGTTTGGATTAAAAATTGAAAAATTTATTGGCTACATTTGATCATGTATAGATGTTTTGAGTTATTATAATGTTGTCCTTGAGACATGTTCAAAAGATATCAAGAAAAATATTATATTAAACATTGATGTATTTCTCGTCAGGGCCGTCCCGTGAATTTTGGTGGTCCTGTACAATAAATCCAACATGAACAGTACTAGTCATCACCGAGCAATCCAACATGAACAAAATTTTATTTCATAATATAGTGGTACTAGGAATTTTTTTCAACTTGATCTTATTCAAAATATAATGAAAATAATTTTATAATATTAATTGATTGTCAATATGTTATGGTTTTTATTGGTTTAATTATCTATGTTCTCCTGTTACAAATATATATATATATATATATATATATATATATATATATATATATATATATATTCCATAATTCATATTTTATCACCACAACAAAAATCGAAGCATGTTAGTACTCCCCCTTGAAAACAAGTTAACCTAAGTTATAATTAAAATAATTAATCTAAATTTTGTTCTTAACTTAGAATCGCGAATTACAAGCAAAAACTTATGTTAACTTTATCATAAGCAATACAATTTATGTTCAAAGTATTAAGACCAACACTAGATATGGATTTATGTAGGGTCGTTAGGGGTCAAACGATCCTGAAATGTTTTTTTATTTGCATGTTATATATTTTATCAATAACATTTTAGTTCTGATTCTTTTTAAAAAAAATCGGGTTATATTCTTCAAGAAAACACAGGATGAGGTGTCTGAATCTTTGCATTATGTGTTTTTCCAGTGCATTAAAACACATGGTTTATGACGTAAAATTTGGACTTGGTGGAATATCCCCTTTGCACACAATCTCTCTTTGATGATATTGTTTAGATCACGTGCTTTGTTGTTGAAGAAAAATGTAGGGAAAGTATTTCAGGGAGTGATTAGACATTGTTTGTTTACCTTTTAATAGAATCATTAAGAGTTCAAGTTACCTTTGAATGACTTCTTAATGATTACATTAAAAAGTAAACAAACAACCCCTTACATAGCTATGTGGTGTATATCGGGTTGGAGGAACAAAATTCTATTTTCGGACCCTTGTGATCTTGATTAGCTTTTCAATGCGGATCTGTTCCCAAAAATCCAATGGATGGGGTTGCTCTGGATTGCCAATAAGTAGTCCATGACGAGTAATCAGTTAGTTAGTTTGAGGTTGTCATTTTTTGTATCTTGGTATTGAAGTATCATTTTGTAGCTCCCTAAATTTTAGAGATAATAATATTTTTTTAAATAGAGGGAATTTTAATAAAATTGTTTTGATACTTGAGGTCTTTTATACTTTTTACAATAGTGCAATAACTTTTTAACTGGCCACTACACATGTTAGTTTTAAATCTGCCACTGATTAACACACAATTGTGTTTTATTAACATATATCTATATTGTATTTGAAATTTTTTTAAATATACACATGGCATGCGGTATAACTTCACGTCAATATTGTTTTCCCGGCACTAGTCTAGCACTATTAACCATCGATTACCATATGTATTGCATTAGTAGCAAAATAAAATAGACATGTTGTACACGTTTATTTATTATGTTCACTCAATTTTAATGGTACAATAATATTATTGTACCATTAAATTGGGTGGAGAAAAGTACAGTAGTTTAATGGCAAGCATAATTTGTTTGGGTTAAAGCATATGTGATTTTGTATATTTTAGCATGATGCATTTCTAGTTAGTAGTTACTATTTGTATTTGTATACTTTTGAAACAAACAAAAGCATATGACTAAAGGTTAAAAATGATATATCAGTTTCTTTAAGTTTTTGAGATCCTCATTTGAACCCATAAAAACTTAGACAAGATGAAAACATTAAGGTGCTGTTTGATTGCATAAGAGGTTAATTGTCTGATGTCTGATTCCACTTCTGATTGATAAGAGGTGGTCCTGATAAGATACTAAGATCCGATAAGAGAATTCAATAAGTCTGTTTGTTTATAAATTATCTGATTCTGTTATTTTTATTAATTTTACATATTAATTCCCAAAACCAAACAGATATCATTGATTAAAGTCAAATATCAAGTAAGAATAATATCATTGAATCAAAGTGATCTATGTAAACATTTAATATCATGCAAATAACATTAACAAGATTTAAGTAAGAAACCAATTCAAGTTTATAAGTTATAATCAAGTAACATAAATGCATTCAATAAACATATAACCAACATGCTTTCAAGAATCAAATAACAATTAAAGTTTATAAGTTATAATTCAGTTTATAAGGCTACGTTTATTAACTTCCAAATAACCTAAGTTTATAAGTTATATAGATATGTTATTGAAAAATAATAGATTTTATCAAAAAGTGTTGGAATATTTCTGATATGCTCATATTGATACATATTTTTGGCATCATTTCTCTTGCAATTTGGTCGGTTTTTCTCTCGAAATATGTGAAAAAGATATCTAATTCATTCATTTTCGTGATTCGTAGGACAAAAGAGGTTTTATCGACCGAGGAATGAACATCGAAGAAAAACCGACAAACTTTGAAGTCCCGACGAGTTCTCATGAATTTTCCAAAAAGAAAAGAGATGAATTTGGTGATTTTTGGAGCCTACGACCGTAGAAGGGGGAAGCCTACGACCATAGGAGGTACCAGGAGCATTACCGTGGGCTAGGGCACGATGTTGACCAGGTCAAAGAGGCCTACGACCGTAGGACTTAATGCACACGGTCGTAGGCGGCGCAGAATCCTTATAAATACACAGATTCGGCCAGAACGAAAACAGCACCTAATTTTCTTGATTTCCAGCCTAGTTTTACAAATTTTTACAGCTTTTCTTCATATATTCAAGTAGGTTTAACATAGTTTTAGTTAAGTAATCATTCGGGAGTTGATATTCGCGTGGATTGAAGCATTCGGTTAGCGGTAATCGTTGGTTTTCGTCACTTTTTGCAAGATTTCGGTACATTCGTTTCTTTTTTTATTCGTATTTCATAATGAATGCTATTAAGTTTTGTTTATTTTCTGTTTTTATTATGGATCGTGAGTAGTTTTCTTGTTCACCCGCTTGGGATGATGAATTCTATGTATTAATTGACATGGTTTTGGATTGATTGACGGTTTATGGATTATATTTACTAGATTTTCGATGTTCTTCACATATTTTTGTTAAAAATCAGATTTTTATCAATCGTTTAGCATTGTTTTGCGAAAATAATTGTTGGTTGAATCTGCGTTTTTAATAAAAATTGAAACTTTGGATGAAAAATTGATAATTGATTATATTTTCTAGGCATTGTATTGCGATAATGATTTTGTGATGAATTATTGATCTAGAACTTTGTGTGTTTCTTAGTTTTTAGGCATTGTGTTGCGATAATAAAACTAATAATCCGTAAAGCTTGATTTCCAAATAAATAAAGTTGGTTGGTTGAATTCTCGGTATTAATTGATAGTTTTTAGCATCTTTTTGCGATAATAAGATTGTTGGTTAATATTGGAATTCAGTTCAATTAACTTTATTGTTTTCACGTGTTTTGTCATGATTTAATCTTTATTTGGAGAAATCTAATATTCGGTAAATTAATCCATAATTCGTGCTTAATTGAATTTATAATTGGTTATCAACCAATTTGTCTTTAATCAATCAATTCAATCCATCGCCAATTAATTATAGTTTTCTAATTCCAAGTGGGTGACGCTTTCGTAATATAAGAGTTTCGTAAAATTTATCATCGTTCTTTACTCGCTTAAGTTAGTTGATTTGATTTTGCTTTTGTTAGTTGGTTCGTATTATATAGTTGTCCTTTTGTGGTGCGTTTGTTAGTTTAGTTTAAGTTGTGTTTGCTAGACTTAGTTTTTTTAATTATTTCGAAAAAATCCAAAAATATTAGTTTAACCTTTTATTCTGGTGTTACTTAGTTCGCTTCAGTTATTCGGTTAATTAATTTTATTTATTGCCTCTAGTTGATAATTTTCTCAAAAAGTCCGAAATAGCTAAATATTGGTTTAGGTTGTAGTATTGGAGTCTCCTTTTTTTAATCCGTTCCCTGAGTTCGATAAATCCTGGGTGATTCTTAAAGCTATATTGCACACGATTGGTACACTGCCAGTTGTGTAATTTATACTTTGGGTTCATTTAGTTATTAAAACCTGAGGTGTGTTTTGCACGCGTCAAGTTTTTGGCGCCGTTGCCGGGGAACGGTGTGAACTTTAAGAAACAACCAACGCCGGTAGTTTAGTTGATCCTTTTTAGGGGCAATCCCCCTTAAAAGTTAAATTTTCTGTCTATTTTCATTTTTCTTTAAAGGGTGTTCGGTGTATGAGTCGTCGTAATCCTAATATCGTCAGCCCATACTCCGAACCTGAGCGAGCATTCCGTAGCCGTCTTCGTGACCAATCGCACCCTTTAGTTGAGGGACTGTCTAGTTTATCTGATTCTGCTGACCATACTGTTCCTGATCCGGTGGAGGAAGGTCACATAGACATTTGTGTTCAGTTACCTCCGATTTCTTGTCCTTCACCTTCTTCACCATCTTCATCTTCTGAATCTTCGTCTTCTTCCGAGTCTTCCTCTTTCACAATGGGGGACCGAAGGACAATGCTTGAACTCAACCAACCAGTCACCGATGACTCGGAAGGTGCAATTGTTATTCCTGGGTTCGATGCCGTTAATTTCGAGCTAAAGTCGAGTCTGATCGCTTTAGTTCAGAATAACGCGCAATTCTGCGGTTTATCTTCTGAGGACCCGTATTCCCACCTGAAGAAATTCCGTAAGGCATGCGGTGGGTATAAAGCAAATCAAGTTCCAAGGGAAGTAATCCGACTAATGCTTTTTCCTTACTCTCTTTCAGGACGTGCCATGATGTGGTATGAGTCCCTTCCCTCGAACTCGATTCGTACTTGGGATGATATGGAGTCCAAGTTTCTCCTCAAATTCTGCCCTCCTTCTCGGACTACTAAGCTTATGAGTGACATTCTCTCATTTAAGCAGAAACCTGAAGAGTCTCTGTATGATGCATGGGAGAGATATAAAGAGTCCATCATGAAATGCCCAAATCATAACATGACACTTAATCACCGTGTCAAGGTATTCTATGAGAATGTTCACCCCATGTATCACTCACTGATCGACTCAGCTTGTAACGGGTCAGTGTATAAGAGGACACCAGAAGAGGCTTTTGACATAATCGATGACCTGGTTTTAAGCCAAACTCAGACACCTAGTGAATATTTTGGGTGGGGAGCTTCTGATTTAAAGCAAGCTGCTGCTATAGCTGCCCTCACAGCTAAGATTGAGCTCCTCACGCAGACTAGTCAGCCACAGTCATCCCCAGTTGCTGTACACGCAGTACAACACGGATGTGAGCACTGTGGTGGACCACATTCCGGCTATGAGTGCCAAGCTAGCTTTTCTTATCCAAATCAGGAGGAGGTATATTACTCGTCAGGAGATTATGGTGGAGGCATGGCTAGATATGCCCAACCTACTCTGAATTTTTCTCGAGCTCAGAACCAACTACCTCCTGGATTCGCTCATCCTCGTCCTCAGGTGATGCAGAGATCCCAATTTAACGCTCAGCAAGGGTATAATCATGGATATCATCACGGACAATCTTCTTCTTTCTCACAATTTAATTCTAATCCCAATCAGTTCCATAATGCCCACTTCCCTAATCAGAATCATCAGTCTCAGCCCGTGCAACCTACAAAGTCAAACCTCGAGGAGATGATGATGAAGTTTATTGCTAATCAAGAGGCGTTGTCTAGAAATCAGCAGGCTGCTATTCAGGCCCTTGAAACACAAGTGGGACAGCTAGCACAGTCGAGGAATGTTAGGAATGCTGGTGAACTTCCTAGCAACACTGAGCCCAATCCAAGAGGTAATCTGAAAGACAAGGGTCCTGCTCAAGTCAATGCCATTACTGTACATGATGATGAGCACCCCGAGGATGTTCCTTCTTCTACTTCTTCCTCTTCTCCCCCATTGAAGAAGGAACTGGAGGCTTTAATGGACGAGATGCATCTGAACGCTTCAGGAAGTACCGCATATGTCCCTCCTCCTTTATACATCCAAGGTAAGGCCGTCCCTGGTAGTTTCACTATCCCGTGTTCTGTAAAGGGGGCTGTATTCAGCAATGCTTTAGCCGATCTAGGCTCTAGCATCAATGTTATTGCTCATGATATTTTCCAACAGCTTGATTTGGGACCTCTTAAGCCTTCTTTGGTAGCCATGCAGCTAGCTGATAGTTCCTTGAGACGGCCTGTAGGGATTTGTGAGGGAGTTAGATTGAAGGTTGATAGATTTGAGTTTGTTGTTGATTTAGTGGTGCTAGACATGGATAGCTCGAGTGGCAATCCCCTCATTTTGGGTAGACCCTTTCTTACATCTGCTAGAGCATTGATAGATGTCTTGTCTATGGAGTTGACTATTAGAGTGAGAGATGAGGATATTACATTCCGTATGACAAAAGCTAATCCATTATATCCATTTCTGCCTGACTCACTTTTCTCCATATCTACTTATGCATTGAGTTAGATCCTATGCAGGGTGTACATGCCACGAATGAGTTTGATGCTGATAGAGATTTGCGGGAGATTACTTGCTTGCTTGGAGTAGATTGGCAGATGCACATTGATGAGAATGATATCCCAACCGATGAGGATATTTTCACTTTGTTTGAAGCACCATCACCATCTACTCCTTCTCATATTGATCTTGATAAGCTTGATATTCTTGAATCTGATACTATTGTTGTTTGTGATGGACAGATACCTTCAAGCTCGGTAAAGAGGAAAGGGAAATCGAAGAAGCCAAGAAAGCGAAAGAAGAAGGTGGATAAGATCACAACAAAACCAACTTGTCAATTTCCGAAGCTTAATTTTGATCACGAGGATCCGGTTGGTGAGTGCATTGCTTTAGTAGGTATGAAAGGTTTGCGAGCTCGTTTCCCAGGTATGTTTTATCAATCTAAGGGCCATGTGGACGAGTCAAGCTAGAGACTCGTCAAAACAAGCGCTTTCGGGAGGCAACCCGTAGATACTTTCATTTGTATATTAAGTTTTCATTTTTTGTTTAATTTGTTTTGCTTGATGTGTTGAGCTGTTAATTTAAATTTTGAAAGTTATATGCTTGAATAAGTAGCCCGTGCATTGAGTATATGTCTTAGGATTGCATGATTGATGCTACTGGTCTTGTTTTGAAAGCATGTTTGCTTGTTCTAATTTCTAGTTTATTTTATTTTATTTTATTTTATTTTATTTTTTCTTATTTAGTTTATTTATTTATTTTTTTTATTGCTTTGTGTGTGGTGTGCTTGTTATATTTAATTTCATAGATGGTGTGTTTTTGAGTTCTAATAGTTTGGTGTGTTTCCATGTTTTCTTTGTCTATTTTCGTAGATTTATATTTAGGTATTTATGTTCTAGTCCTTGCATGCTCATGGTGTCATGCATTATGCTTGATTTATGTAAAAGGGATGTCGTTGTCTTGAGAATATTTTGGTGTGCTGATATGTCATATGATCACATAATTTTGAAATGAGTGTGGGGTAGTGTATCTGATGTCACATAGTTTGATATGAGTGTGAGTGATGTGCTTGATGCGTGTTTAGACAAATGTATGTGTGTTAGAGTGTTATCAGTCTTGGACAGCTGTTGATAGATGTCTTGTCATGACGGGCCATGGTAGAGATGCTCACTAGCAGTCAGTTCAGCCTCATCATTCAGACATGGTCATGCTTAAGTGTATCAGGGGAGTTTTTCTGTTCCAATTTTATTACCTCCAATTTTCCATGTTATCTTGAACTGTTCATGACAGTGAGGACACTGTCAGATTTAAGTGTGGGGTGGGAGTATAAAAAGGTTGATTTTAAGCTTTGCATGTTTTTAAATTAAGCTTATGCATGTTTGTCTAAAGATAGGCCGATTTTCAAAATTTACTCTCTATTTTTGCATGTGAGACTCGTAGAAGTATTGTTCCATTTTCTACGCATGCGAAGCTGAGCAAATGACTTTTAGATTTTCTTTGTGACAACAGGATGTTTTTGATGTGCATGTTACGCTTCTTGACTGAAATTCCATGATTAATCACAAATAACCTTGTACATTCGTTTCGTGAGAATTTGAGCCTATCTAGCATTCATATTTAATGCTCATTATTTCTTTCGGTGTGAATTTGTCGGTGTTAATTGGATTAAGGTAGAACTTGTTTGTCAAATGCATGCCAAGATCACATCGTTTGAGAATCTAGCACTTATATAAAGGCACAGTTAGGACACCCCCTTTTTCCAAATGACACCCTTACCTGCATTATTTCCCATAGTTTCCCCATTTGAGCATGAGCCTTTCATTTCGGTGACAACCCACATTATCAGCCAAATAATCCTTTTGTCTATCGTTTGACCGGAATTGGGATCGTGATTCAGTAGCAAGCTTTAGGGATTTATCTGGGATCATTAATTTGTTAGTTAGTTTATCCTCCTTGAGCCTTGATGTTTATGCCTTGTTTTGATAGCATTCGAGTCACGTGTAATTCTCTACTTTTGTGTTCTTCCTGGCTTTTCTAGTGTTGTACCGCGGCATACTAGTGTGGTTAAGAGAGTTCTTTTTGAGTACAGATTGCATATAAGTCGGTGTTTGGAAATTCAGCGCTATAAAAAAAAGGAAGAGAAAAGAAAAAAAAAGAAAAAAAAGAAAAAAAGAAAAAGAAAAGAGAAAGAATTGGAATAAGAAAGTGAAATGAATTGTTGTCCTTATGAGCTGCTATTAGATGTGAAAAATCAAGCGAGTTTATTGGTGTAATTTTCTGAGTTTGGTCTCATGCTCGTTACTTGTTTCTATAGCTTGATGCTTGATCTTCGATCCCAATCTTTTAACCCCACTTTGGCCATATATTCCCCATTTCCTTAGCCTAGCCTCGTTACAGCCCATTAAGACCTTTATGTGCTTTATTTTCAAACATTAAGTGATGGCGGTGTGATTTACTCTCAAGCATATGCTCACATTCTTTTAACATGTCTGGCATTGAGCGAAATTTGTGAAAACATACGAGCCTATGCATATGAGTGATGAGTGAAAACTGTGAGGTGCTAAGTCATGTAATGAGGTGGGAAGTGGTAGACATTGCAATTCTTTTTGCATCTTGTGGTCTCATTGTTTCTTGCTTTGGCTTCAATTTCATAGTCTATGGATCTTTAATGCTATCGAGTCTTGCATGTTTCTAGAGAGTTTATTTTGAATTGAGGCCTGAGTAAAGACATTTATGCAGTAGTTTGCTTGAGGACAAGCAAAGTTCAAGTGTGGGGTATTTTGATATGCTCATATTGATACATATTTTTGGCATCATTTCTCTTGCAATTTGGTCGGTTTTTCTCTCGAAATATGTGAAAAAGATATCTAATTCATTCATTTTCGTGATTCGTAGGACAAAAGAGGTTTTATCGACCGAGGAATGAACATCGAAGAAAAACCGACAAACTTTGAAGTCCCGACGAGTTCTCATGAATTTTCCAAGAAGAAAAGAGATGAATTTGGTGATTTTTGGAGCCTACGACCGTAGAAGGGGGAAGCCTACGACCATAGGAGGTACCAGGAGCATTACCGTGGGCTAGGGCACGATGTTGACCAGGTCAAAGAGGCCTACGACCGTAGGACTTAATGCACACGGTCGTAGGCGGCGCAGAATCCTTATAAATACACAGATTCGGCCAGAACGAAAACAGCACCTAATTTTCTTGATTTCCAGCCTAGTTTTACGAATTTTTACAGCTTTTCTTCATATATTCAAGTAGGTTTAACATAGTTTTAGTTAAGTAATCATTCGGGAGTTGATATTCGCGTGGATTGAAGCATTCGGTTAGCGGTAATCGTTGGTTTTCGTCACTTTTTGCAAGATTTCGGTACATTCGTTCCTTTTTCTTTCGTATTTCATAATGAATGCTATTAAGTTTTGTTTATTTTCTGTTTTTATTATGGATCGTGAATAGTTTTCTTGTTCACCCGCTTGGGATGATGAATTCTATGTATTAATTGGCATGGTTTTGGATTGATTGACGGTTTATGGATTATATTTACTAGATTTTCGATGTTCTTCATATATTTTTGTTAAAAATCAGATTTCTATCAATCGTTTAGCATTGTTTTGCGAAAATAATTGTTGGTTGAATCTGCGTTTTTAATAAAAATTGAAACTTTGGATGAAAAATTGATAATTGATTATATTTTCTAGGCATTGTATTGCGATAATGAATTTGTGATGAATTATTGATCTAGAACTTTGCGTGTTTCTTAGTTTTTAGGCATTGTGTTGCGATAATAAAACTAATAATCCGTAAAGCTTGATTTCCAAATAAATAAAGTTGGTTGGTTGAATTCTCGGTATTAATTGATAGTTTTTAGCATCTTTTTGCGATAATAAGATTGTTGGTTAATATTGGAATTCAGTTCAATTAACTTTATTGTTTTCACGTGTTTTGTCATGATTTAATCTTTATTTGGAGAAATCTAATATTCGGTAAATTAATCCATAATTCCGTGCTTAATTGAATTTATAATTGGTTATCAACCAATTTGTCTTTAATCAATCAATTCAATCCATCGCCAATTAATTATAGTTTTCTAATTCCAAGTGGGTGACGCTTTCGTAATATAAGAGTTTCGTAAAATTTATCATCGTTCTTTACTCGCTTAAGTTAGTTGATTTGATTTTGCTTTTGTTAGTTGGTTCGTATTATATAGTTGTCCTTTTGTGGTGCGTTCGTTAGTTTAGTTTAAGTTGTGTTTGCTAGACTTAGTTTTTTTTAATTATTTCGAAAAAATCCAAAAATATTAGTTTAACCTTTTATTCTGGTGTTACTTAGTTCGCTTCAGTTATTCGGTTAATTAATTTTATTTATTGCCTCTAGTTGATAATTTTCTCAAAAAGTCCGAAATAGCTAAATATTGGTTTAGGTTGTAGTATTGGAGTCTCCTTTTTTTAATCCGTTCCCTGAGTTCGATAAATCCTGGGTGATTCTTAAAGCTATATTGCACACGATTGGTACACTGCCAGTTGTGTAATTTATACTTTGGGTTCATTTAGTTATTAAAACCTGAGGTGTGTTTTGCACGCGTCAAGTTCTCGTTACAATAAATATGGTAAGAGGTAGGGTAGGGGTGGGGTAGGTTGAGGGTGGGGTAAATAGGGTAGGGTAATGGTGTAGGGGTAGGGTGGGTAGGTTGAGGGGTAAGGTGGGTGGGGATGGGTAGATTTGAGGGGTAGGGTAGGGGTGAGGTGGGTAGGTTTGAGGGGTAGGGGTGGGAAGAGATAGGAGTAGGGTGGGGGTGGGATAAGGAGGGGTGAGGTGGGGTGGGTAGGTTTGATGGGTTAGTGTATGGGTGGGGTAGAGTGGGATAGGGTAAGTATGGGAGTGGGGGTGGGTAGGGTTAAGGGTGGAGATGGGGATGGAGTGGTATAAGTAAGTTAAGGGTAGTTAGGGTAGGGTGAGATTAGGTAGTTGAGGGTAGGGTATGTTGAGGGTGGGGTGGGGTGGGGTGGGTGGGGTAGGGTAGGGTATGGGTAGGGGGTTTAGGATAGGGTAGGGTAGGGGTAGGTGGGTGAGGTAATGTATGGGGTAAAGGTAAGGGTGGGGTGGGGTGGGAGAGACGTGTATTTTTTTTGGTGTGATAAGTGGTGATAAGTAGCATATCAAAGTCTTATCCTGATAAGACATAATAAGAGAATTTTGACTCTTATGTCTTCTGCATATCAAACACGCACTTATCAGTATTTCCTCTTACCGAATAAGAGGTTACCTCTGATAAGAGCCTGATAAGTGCTATCAAACACCCCCTAAATGTGAAAAAAAAAAACAAAAAACTACAACTAGGAATCGAATAGGATGATTCCCGTTCGGTTTGGTTTTGTGTTTTCTTTAAAATTTTATAAATGAAAATATAAAACCATAACGGTCAGAAACTAAACTGAACTAAATTGAAACGGCTAAAATTGAAAAAAAAAAAAAACGTAACAAGAAGCCGTCCGTTTGATTTCCACGTAGGTTTCATAGCTCCAACCCACCTTGTGCACCCCCGACACACATAAATGCTTGTATACAATAAAAAGCAACCATGATTTCTTGAAATCTCGATTGTTATTTGAGAGTAGTTTCATGAATATCTTGAAAGAAAACTAGATGCTGGTGGTGATTTTTATATTTTCCAAACCAAAGTATATAAGGGGTGGCGTTTACAGGGTCTATTTAAATAATTGGGTCGAACGAGCCAACAAGCAAAAGATAAATTTCATACATAATATTACATATTTATATGAGCAAGATTTGTCTCACATATTTTTATTGATTTCAGATAAAAAAAATTTTCTAAAAAATGTGTTATAGATTTTTTTTAAAAAATAAGTACGGATCCTTTTAACTCATCCAACCCATTTGGCTCGCTGGGCTAAAATTGCGCATGTCTACTGACTTCAGTCACCAACCCACCATTTAGAAAACGCAAACTGAAGTGGTCTGGCCCAATATTTAATTTTCTTCGATAAAAGTAAATTCATCTAGCGCTGTTTTAGCCCAATTAAACTGGGCTACATACGTTGGATTTATATTAACCCAATATAAGACGATAATCCATGTAAAATTATGGCTTGTGGATTGGATTTATGTTAATTTAGGGGTGTGAAAAAAAAAACAGAAACTGAAAAACAAAAGCCAAACTAGAAAACATCATTGTAGTTTTACATTATTAAGATAACTAGGAAAGAATGTATATATGCATATGTGTGTATGTATATAATATAATTAGTATGAATATTGACAATAATTTATGAAATTTAACTGAAAACCAGAATTAAACGTTTTTGAAATATAAAAACCAACTGTACCATGTTCAACCTTACATAAAACGAACATATTAAGTTGATATATTCATTTTACGTGGTCATGTTAGCTCAACACACTTGTACGAGTCTGACTCATAGGTAAAATGGGTATGATATAAAAGCGTATATGATTTTTATATATAATCTAGTTACACCATTTATTACCACTTGCATTTAAAGACATGGGAATACCCATCTTTCCCAAATCTCATATTTCTGAACACCTCAGTCACTTCAGATTTTTTCTCTCCGCATTTCTAAGTTGTAAATACCCACATTTTCTTAATTTTTTTTATCCCAATACTTAGCAAAGCCGAGAGCCCTTCGGCTTGAGTATACCTTACGCTCTTAGAACTTAATAAACCAATAACAAATAAGCCGGTACAAATATAACATCAACTAAAAACACTTTAGGTATTTGAAGAGACAAAAGTAACAAGTCCTGGAAGTTATGTATCACAAAGGGTAGAATGTTATCACTTTTAAAACAAAATGTCTGTTTTGTAAAAGACTTGCAGCGAATTATGAAGATTTAATAAAAACCGATATATAAAATAACTTGGTAAATATATCACATTTATAATAAAGTTTTTATGGATATATTAAAGTTTCAAGCTATGTATTTGATCATATATATTTCGTTAATTAATAATATATATTGTTTGCGGAGCAGAGAGAATGTTTTAATCTCCACCGTCAGATCTGTTCACTTTTAAGGATAACCCTTGATAAGAGGTAATATCTTGAAAAGCACAAAGTACAACTTTTTTATGCAACAACTACATTCTTAACTATTAACCACTCAATAACCCACACTCACATCCACATCTACAGCTCAAACCACCCACTAATCCACGTCCACATCTAAAACCACCTACTAACCCACATCCACATCTAAAACCACCCAAAAAACCACATCCACATCTCACAAAAAATGTAACCTCCGTGAGCTGCTTTCTTTATAATAACATATGAACTGACGAACTGTTCATTTCTTTTGTCATTCACTTGACAATGTCCGCCGGCCGTAAGTCAAATGCTCCTATGCAAGATGATCATTAATCGGCTCCTAATGTTGCAATGATTACTGAAGATTATGAAACATGTTGAACTGGCAGCATGTGGTTTTTTTCTCATACCGACGCTTTTAGGTTATGCTTTGGAAGAATAAGGCGTATTTATATGAAGTTAAATCGGTTCCTTGCTTTGCAACTCGGGTTAGGCGTTCTTGGGCTATTCGCATTCACAGTCCATTTTTGCACATGTATATGTCAGATATTATCCTTACTTTTATATTTTTCGGTATGCATCTAATTTACAATTATATTACTTACTTTATCATCTTTGTCTCTTTTTTTTAAACCTTACTACAACATGCATTCCATCCTAATTCTTATACCCATATTTCTTTTGCACCTATATCATTTAAATTTGACACACACATATGTTACTATTGTCATATAGAAGAATTTAAATTTTTTTAAGGTTAATCCGGGCACCGCCCGGGTCAAAAAAACTAGTTATATACTAGTTTATTGATACACATATTATATATGACTAGTTTTAGTTAAAAAATATATATAAATTATCTATATACTAAAAACTAAAATATACAAATATTAATTATTTAAAAATTAGAGTAAATTAAATAAATGGTCCCTGTGGTTTGCTCAAAATTATGAAAATAAACCCTGGTCTTTAAAAATTACAAATGGTCCCTTAAAACACTATTTACTTGCAAAAATTGTCCCTTCATTTCTGGACTTTTTCTAAATGACGATTTTGCCCTTATCTCAAATTCAATTTTGGTCCCTTATCTCAAATTCAATTCTGGACTTCTTCATAATTTTTTGTTTTTGTTTTTGAATTTTAAATGTTAATTTAATAAAATTATGACTTAATTATTTTATTTAATTAGTTTAATTTACTTCTCTTTTATATATTCAATTTATTTATTTTACATTTCATTTTTTAGCATATTTATATTTATATATTTTTATACGTTGCCAACTAACAATTTCATTGTGTTAACATATTTTGATTTAATTATAATTTCACAAAAAATATATAAATCCATGATTTATTTGTTTTGATTAAGATATTTTGTTACATTAATACATTTCAAATTAAATTTTGTTTTTTTTTTCGTTTTGATTCACATATTTTGCTACATTAATCCGTTTCAGTTAAACTTAGTATTTTGTTTGTTCCATTCTAAATATGTTGTTACATTAACACGTTTTGAGTTAATTGTAGCTTTTAAGAAAACTATGTCGACTTGACATTTGATACGTTTTGATTTAAATATTTTTTTTTTTGTTTTAATACGTTTCATTTTAACTATAAATTTTTAAAAATATATATAAACTTAGCATTTTATTTGTTTTTGCGTAAATATTTTGTCACGTTAATACCTATAGATTTGATTATAGCTTTTACTGTTTGTGTTTGTATGTTTCTTTCTATATGATTTGGTTTGTGTATTTCATGATATAGGTTTCGAAACGTATGTAACGAAACATATATACGTTTTATTCAAAACTTATATACGTATGTGTGTGTGTGTGTGTATATATATATATATATGCGTTTCAAGACATATAAACAAAATATACAAACCAAAACGTATATAAAGAAATATACAAACCAAAACGCTAAAAATTACAATTAAATCGATAGGTATTAACGTGATAAAATATTTAAGCAAAAAACAAATAAAACGCTAAGTTTATATATTATCTTTAGAAGTTATAATTAATTGAAATGCATTAACACTAAAATATATTTAAATCAAAACGAATAAAATGTCAAGTCGACATAGTTTTATTAAAAATTATAATTAAATCAAAATGTATTAATATAAAAAATAATTAGAATAGAACAACTAAAATACTAAGTTTTAAACGTAGCAAATATGTAAATCAAAACGAAAAAAAAGACTAATTCAAATTGAAATGTATTAACATAACAAACTATTTTAATCAAAACAAATAAAACCCTAGATTTATATATTTTTTATAAAATTATAATCAAATCAAAATATGATAACGTAATGAAATAGTTAGTTGACAACGTATAAAAATTTAAAAACGTATAAATATTTTAACAAGTGATATGTAAATAAATAAATTGAATATATAAAAAAGAATTAAAATTAATTATTTAAATAAATAATTAAATCTCATTTTGTTAAATTAGCATTTAAAATTCAAAACCAGAAACAAAAAATTATAAAAATGACTAAAACCAATACTAATTATATATTATAGGGACCAAAACTGATTTTGATAATAAGGGCAAAATCATCATTTAGAAAAATTCAATAGATAGAGGGACCATTTCTGCAAGTAAATAGTGTTTTGAGAGACAATTTATGCAATTTTTAAAGACCAGAGACCATTTTCATAATTTTGAGCAAACCACATAGATCATTTCTGTAATTTACTCTAGAAATTATGAGATAAGCATTTAGTTAAAAAAAAATATTATAATAAAGAAAAATGGTACCTGCCTTCCTAACACAGTATATTTATTTCTTATAATTTTATAATCAATCTAATCTAAGTTTAATTTAACTCTTATATTATGTTTACTTATCTATCTAATCAAAAAATATTTTATATTGTTTATTTTCAAACATATCCCATGTAATATATTGGTAAACAAACAATATAGAAATGATAAAGATAAGATGTAAATGTATAAATATAGTTCTACAAATTTTTTTACATAATTTACCAAAGAGCTTTTAGCTCAGCAGTACCAGGTGATAAGGTAATTCCTAAAGTTGAGAGTTTTAGTCTCATTGTGAACAAAGATGAACGTGTGCGTTCTGCTGTACCAAAAAAAAAAAAAATACTACATAAATTTTATATTGTGTCGAATTAAAATTCTTATTCCAGCAAGGAAAACCGCGTCTTAAAAGCCAGCATTAACGAAACGTATAACAGGAGTTTAACCAAAACTCTTGGGCCGTAGCTGGACTCTCACAAAACTGAAAAGTCTCCTTTTATACGTTTGTTTACATTAAGGTTTATTAATATGAACTATGAAGTTTGACATTTTAATTTAAAAATATATATTTCTTTAGCAAAATAATTTTAGTATGACCTTTTATATTTACACACACACATTAATCAGTCGATCTTACGTCATTAAAAAATACATGTGTGAGAAAGAAGTGTATGATTAATAAAAATTAAAGACGGGGAATGTGTGTTGTCCATTTAATTTGTCAGACTGGTTGAGAATAAGTCACTTATCAATGATCTATATATCAAAATTAAGAATTTGAAAAAATAAAAATAGAGCTATATTACAAGTATGCTACATACAAGTTTTCTGGTTCTACAAAGTAATAATTAATTATTTGATTAATCATTAATCTATCTCATATTTGAGTTACCTTTTCAATCAATATTCGTGTTCTTAGGACAAAAATGTTTTATGATAAAGCTATCTATAACGAGTTATATGATATTATTTATATAAAAATAAACCAGTCAAATCAGCTTTTGTTTATAGAAAATCTAAGATACCAAAATCAATAACATCATGATTATTGTGGACTAATAGAAAAGTTAACCTAAACATTTGTCAAAGAATATTACACTAAATGTAATTAAAAAACTAAAAATCAGTATAACCTATATATATTTATAAATATAAAAAATAAGAACTAAATGAAAACTTATCCTGTCTTATTGTTGATGCATGTCTTTTACTTTTTGATTTTTAGTTCTAATTAAATTAAATAGGTCTAACATCTATGTATCTATGATTTTTGAAATGAAATAAATAAATCTAAAAAATAACCAATACAACTAAAGTTGATTTAAAAAAATTAATTTTGAAATCTTAGACTTTGAATGTATAAAATTCAAATTTAAACTTATATGTATATTAATGTTTATTATTCTTCTTCTTTATTACTATAAATATGATATAATAAATAAAAAATAATCATTATATTTATCATTAACTAAGAATTATAATATAAATTTGGATTTTTTTTAAATATTGTTACATATACTACATATGGTTAATAGACTAGTTTATAAAACATAAAGAAAAAAATACCATGTCATTAGCATATTAGCTGTAAAAACTATATAAATTCCATTTCGCTAGTAACTTGTTAATATGAATTTTTATTTTTTATTTTACATTCATTATTGTACATTCTATTTATCCATGTAAAACATGATTTAAAAAACAAGGGTCTTTAGATTAACGCATCATGATGATTTAAAAGAAAATGCACAATGGTAATTTCGGTACATAATAATTTTAAATTTGAAATTTTATTATTTCTATATATAAATTTGACTATATCATAATTAATACAATTCTAAATTTAAAAACTATCTACATTATTCTTTTAAAAAACATCCATATACGCTCCATCAAATCATCATCATCATCTTCGAGTTTAACATTAAATCATAAACAATGATGCACTCGGCACTCCATTAAAAAAACGACGATAAACTCCATCAAGAAACAGGAGTCGGGACGGTACTAGTTCCAAACTCGTCTTCTCTATTGACATATGTTAGTTGTTACTTATTTATTTACATTTTTTTTTTAAAAAGGAAAAAAAAAAAAATGAGGCAAGTGATTAAATTGGTAATATGCATGTTGATCCAAGTGATAAGCGATAAAGACGTTGCATGTGGGAGATAGAATTTCAGGGCTTAACCAGCGGCCCGAACTGGACCGCGCAGGCTTCTTAGATTCTGGGCCCACTTTACGCGTTAACACATCCTTTCTTCTATTACAAAATGATTCATTATTATTAAAACAAAATGAATTATCATCTTTTAAATTATAATTTCATTTATAGTAATTTTTTATGAGGGGTAAACCAAATTTTTTTACATAAAACGGCATAAATTCTTCTTTTTGAAATCATAGTATCAATACTACTTAATATTATCATTTATAAGATTAATCATTACATTTAGAGGATGTTTGGTTTTGCGTTATGAACGTGATTATTAGCTTATTACGTTACAATAACACAAATAATCGGTTTAAAGTGTTTGGATTGTATACGTTAATAAGTGATTATTTACGTTTACACACCATTATTATACATCATATAAGTTATTATATTACTATATGTATATAAAACATTTGATATTTCCAAATATCTTTATGGAACCAGTTTTTAGTTTCCAACCACTATTGACAATGAAGTAGCCCCTGGCTCTTACGTCTATTTTTTTCGCTAATTTTTTTTTATTAATTATGTATTTGTAATCGTCATTACAAGTCCTGTTACGTCTTTTATGCATGGTGCATGCCAATGTTCTAATGATATAGCACAATCATTTAATACATTGTGCAACTTAAAATTTAAGATACAGCTCGGATGTTCCTCGAACACCATTATATCTTTGGATAACCCTGAATTATTCAAGTGTAGAGTGATTTGATATATAAGCAACAATCTTTATGTCAAATGTTATGATAAGACACGTGTTGTGACATAAAAACAGTCGAAAACTACAAATAAATGCCATAATTATTGTAGTATATATACAACAATGTAATCATTCATGAAGGAGATGTTTCAACAAGCAAGACAATCTTTAAAATCTATTTTCTACGTACACTTATTAAATGATATGGGACATATGTTAGGAAGATGGTTTCTAGGATTCCAGATAAATCGTCCAATAACAATAAATAAAGAAACTTGAAAACAAAAATATACATCAAAAACTTCAAATAAGGAGAAAAGCCAAGGGCCTTCCGAGAGAATACTCCAGTTTATGATAATTTTTACAATCACATAGACTAATATCTCAAGTCACCCTAATTACACCCTGCACTCTCCAAAATTATGACACACGTTTTTCTACACTCTAAAGAAAGAAAGAAAAAATAATCAACTACTTAAGGTACATTTGATTTGAACTACTTTAGAACCAAAACCTTGGACTTTTTTTTATAGGCACGAAGAACCACCGTACACAACAAGGGATCTTGATACATCTGTTCATTAAGGTAGAAGTTATAATTAGAGAAAGAAAATTACAACAATCATATATGATTATTGTATTTTCAAATTTCATTATACAAAAAACAATTGATTTTATTCTTATTTTATTTCTTTTTGATTCTCTCAACCAGACGCAACATAAGGGTAGTTTTTGAAAACTCAATATACTTTATTCCATAAATTAAAAATTGAAATTAATGGATTATGAAATTTTCAATGATCATGATGAGTTAATTATAAATAGTCCGTACGATCAAATATTTCAATGTTTATGATAAATGAGGAATTGGTTGCGGTGTTTAAATCATTCGATCAATGTTTAAATGAATAAGAATCGTTGATGATGAGCGATGAATAAAGAAACGTTTTTGGTGCATCATCAAAACGGTATTATGCATCAAATTCATCGGCTACGGTTGGTTCTGAGTCCATAATTTTTGAATGCACGATGGGTTTTTTTTTTTTTGTTTTGTTTTGTTAAAACTTCTAGTGTATCATGTATTAAATAAAAATGGTAAAGACGTATTATCGTATCTGATGTGACGACGTCGTTGAAGGAAGGAGACCAAAAACAATAAAACATTACATGTATGTTGTTGGGGGCGATAAACACTAGCATGTGCTTTGTAGGACCATACATATATTATACACACCAAATATTGTTAAATTCTGTGAACCTACAAAATTCATTTTCTTCTTCATTGGATACATATATACACTCAATTATATTAATATACTAAACCTGAACAAGAGTTTGAGTTACGTATGTAGAATGAGGATCATTTAAGCATTATTCAATGACAAGCACTGCGAGCATCAATAAAAATTTGACAAATTAGCATCAATTAAAACTTTTGCATGTTACAGATGACTTATATACATAGTTTGAATGTGATCAATCTAATAAATCTTGTGTATATTAAAGCTTATAAATGCAATGAACCTAATGAAGCTTGTATATATAAAACATGAAAATACAATAAATCTAATGCAATGAACCCACTAAAGTTTATCTCTATTTGTTTAAAGCTTGTATATATATATATATATATATATATATATATATATATATATATATATATATATATATATATATAGGGTTGGGATCATTGCAGAACCTTAATTTAGTGCAGAACCATAGAACCAATCTAAACCATTAGATTATAATATAACACTAGGGATAAGATGGTAATTATACAATTAACATTGAATTAATAGCAGTCTACCAAGTTTGACTGTCCACTTTGACTTTTTTTTTTACTCTTTTAATATATAATGGACATGCAGTGTTGCATCGACGTTAAATATACGATATCAAAGTGTTCATTCGACATCGAATGGTCGTATGGGTAAAAAAAATTTA